>JAOBAY020044665.1:0-13703 GCA_025331085.2 Zoanthus sociatus
ACTCGGAGTGTTCCTTATGGTCTGATCTTAAAAATCTTGGCTTGCTGAACGAAAGAAATTTTAGTTACAAAACAGTATTTAACTGTATCGAACACGACGGAAACAGAGGCCACAAAGGTTGACTTCTCATCAAATACACAAACAATTTACAAATGCCAAATTATATCAAAGAACACACGAGGGAAAAAAAACATATACCATTTAGAAAAAAAAATCACTTTAAAGATGAACGAGAAAAGAAAATATTTCACTCGTGTACACGAACGTCGTACGTATGTACGGACGGACGGACACGAAGTCATGACGTTGAAAATTCAACTCGATGGCTATACCATATTTTCTTAAGTATGGTACTCCGCAGGAGCTCCGCTATTATGTTGGGGGACTATTTCAATGTTCCGTTAAATAATTTCCAAAACTGACTTTCAGCCTAGTGTCCACAAAACACTAAGTCATGAGCATGAAGTTAGGATTGCATTGCCCGTCGTCTACCCAACTTATCACTATCATCAGTAATAGTATTAGGGAAATAAAGGACAAATGATTATATTTCTCGACTTTGGCAATTAATGCGTTTCTTAGATCTAAAGTCACAAAGCTTATTAAAACTAAACGGCCGCAATGTACATAACCGTGCAGCCCAATATCCTTTCACAAAATTTCATCTAAATCCCCGGTGATGTTTACAACCATTTTCTCGATGACAATAAAACTAAAATCAAAAACAGTATGACGAACTTTGATGTAATTACTATCAAGCTCGCAAAAAGTTTTGTTTCTTTTCATGTCAGAAACACTACTATTAGCATCACTAATGGTAAACTATTACAGATAAAACGTGTTAATTGGAAAATTTTTACCACCTGTCATTTACCCAATGGTTCGTAAGGTTTACCATGATTGCCTCTAAAAATGAAAATATCTAATACAGTTAACGTTTTTGCGACCAAACAAACCTTAAGAGGATGTACTGCCTCTTTCAGTTCGACTCCATTGTTTATTTTAGGATGTTTTCCGTCCGTTATGACCAAACATTTTCTTTCAACACCCTCTCGTGCACCTTCTTGTTTTGCAAAAAGTTTACTTGAAGCCAGATGGAGTGCTTTGTCTAGGCGTTTGATTCCCCGGTTGTGCTGTATCTTGTCGACAGACTTCTGAAACGTTTTCAGATTCGAACTAAGGGGACTAACTATCTCGGCGTCTGCACTGTAGTGAACAAGCCCAACCTGCGAAGAACCTGGTCCAATAATTGCACTTGAAGCAATTTCTTTAATAAATTCTTTCACTTTAGAAAACTCTTTATCGCCTTGAGCTCCGCGAAAGTCTAATAGAATACCGATATCTGCTGATGCTCGGCACTGATTTTGTTCATCTGCAAGATTGAAAGAAGCTTTTCAGCAAACTTAGCATAAATAATTAGCAAATAGTGAGTATTATTGCCATCCCAGAGTTTTAGCCTTCAAAAACAGAGAAGGCATATTAGATACCCCGCGCAGAGAAAGTAAGAATAAGAAATAGCTTTATATGCTACAAAAAAATTTCGATTCGAAGTGATTCAGCCCGCAAAGGATTACCTGAAAGCCCACAAAAGGGTTTCTGGGACTGCCGACAAGCCGGGAAGAGTATAACTGAAGATAATAATTTTTTTTGGTTGAAGTTAGCTGCTGAATTAAAATATAAGATATGGTACGAGATTCATTTAAGAAACCTAAAATTTTTATCGTAAATGGAATGCTGCGTCGGTGTTTCTACAGAAACAGTTTCTACAAATGGATAAATTTTACACTGTAGTGAAGAACGATAATCTAAACCTCACGCCGTTTTAATTCTTCCAGTCATTCTATTTCTAATTTTGTTGCATTCGGCCTTTCTGTAATCAACGGCGGTAATGATTGTCGCAAGACTAAGAGAATGCGACTAATTCACGCTTTGGGCACTCTCAATCCCCACGGGATAAATGAACGCTTCACTTTCTGTTGACCATCTGTCGTCCCGGAATTTTTTTCGTCTTTTTCGAATTTTTTTCATTTTTTTCACACATCTCTGTCCTTTTATTTCCTTTTGTTTATTACATACTTATGTGTCAGCTTGATTTGCTTTACTATATAACCACCTCTTTGAATTAATTATATTTATCTTGAAATTTGTACAATTTTCTACAATTAGACCATTTATAAAAAAAAGATGGAAAAAGCTGACACTTTTTTTCTTCAATATGTCCTAAAAAATTGCAGATAAATGATTTTGTAGCATAAAACGCATTTTCTAAAGTAACAATTGAATTTTTTCTAACAAAATTTTGTCTAAACTCGTTCAAGATACGCTAGCCCTGAAATCATGTACAGCTTTCAGACAAATTTGCACCGAACAAAGTTCAGAATTGATAAATAGTATCATATTATATCAAATCTAAAATGAAGTTAATATAATTTTTAAGTCCTTCAAGATAATAAACTGTTTCCCATTAAGCACTTAACAAAAGTCGTTAACGTACCTGCTGTTCTGCAAATGGATAACACCAACGGTAAAACAATTTTTTCCATTTCTTTCTTTTCCATGTCTGTGGCTTTAAAAACGTTTTCCTGTTTGTCGACAATTTTACGAAGACTCGGGTTATGAACATCTACTTCGATGACTAAAAGACGAATATTATTTGCTTTTAACTTCTCTGACAACTTTGCTAGAGGGATTGCGTTACGAGTGTAAGTTTGGAAACCATCTGTAATTAAAACTGCCACTTTCGGAACATTCATTCGTGCACCACCTTCAACTGTAAAAAGCTGCTCCAAAGCAAGCTTCAAAGCAAGATCTATGCGTGTAAATCCCCCCATATAAGGAATTCTATCCAAAGAATTCTCGAGATGTTTAAAATTGCGATAGCCAGAAAATTTAATGTTTAATGTTGCAGTGCTGCTATAAGAAATGACACCCAAACGTGAACCGGCGTGATCAACTCTAAGGTACTTTGCAACGGTTTTCACAAACTTTTTTTGTGTTTGGAACTTCCTCTGTCCGAGGCTTTTTGACGCATCCAAAAGAAAGCCAACATCAACAGGATTCTTGCAGCCTGGAAATTCTGAAATGAAAAAAAAAATAGAATTATTTTTTTAACGCCAAAAATGTTAAAGAAACTCAATTTTTCATTTTAGTAAAAACATATCTTCACAGTTTTTAAAGCGAAACATAGTTTTTTTTTCTTTACTTTAGTTGTATGGCACAGAATTAAGAAAGGATGAGACTTAATAATACAGTTTTTGGTTTTGTAATAACTGCAGTCATAGAAGTACAGACGGAACTGTCTTGAAATAGAAGGAAGACGATATTCCACTAAAACAAGCAATTATATGTGGACTACCTATAAAAATTATCAGCTTCGAGAAAGCAAATAGATCTGTGGAATCAAGGGCACAACTAAAGTTCAATCTTTTACAAGCTATGTGGCCTTTAGAGCCGACACTCATTTCCGGTTTATGCAAGGTTCAGCGGTTCAGCGGTATTGAACTTAACCTCGGGAAAGCAGTATGTTTTGTGTTCCCTCGACAGCCACGTTTCCCTCGGCTCTGCCTCAGAAAACATCAGCGGTTTTGGGACCACAAAACATAATGTTTCCCTCGGTCTCAGTCAATAAGTGTTAATTATTCCATGCTTTCGGATATTATCGCTAAGTAATCGCTGGCCGCTCTGCATGGACAGAGCCCACGTTACTTTCGGATCGCGGCTCACAGGAACAAATGTAGCATCGGCCGATATCGTTGCATTCTAAGACCGTGCCAGCGGCCTACGGCCTCGGCTTGGTAAAAAAACAAATATAAAAAAAAATGACCGTAACAACGTGACAATTAATGCGTGCACGGCCAATTAATGCCTCTATCATCGTCATTAGAAACTTCTGCATTTGAGTAGCTTATAATCTTTGAGATTGTAATTGCACAAAATTACATTTTTCTGCACGAGATTACACATTTTTCCATATAATTAGAAAGTAATTGCAGTACTCTTGACTAATTAGAATCAAGCTTTTTTTCATCTATATGATTAAAAATGTAATACCCGCTACCAACATGACATTATAGCGGCTCCAAGTTGGCTACTAGCACACATGTGGCTTAAAGTTTATCTTTAAGCCACATCCAACAATCATATCGCTTTCAATATTTCATTTAAATTCAGTTTAATGATTTCACTCGTTACCTTTCTTGATACAGAGTCTCTGCAAAACTTCATTTGATTTCAAGCGTAGGACGTCGAATGAACTTGCTTTGATAATGTCTTCATCAGAATCAACAAGCTTGCGGAGTTTAACTTGCTCTGCTCCACCACCAACCAAAACAAGAATAATTCTTACGCCATGATTTTTTAGGCGAGAAACTAGTAAATGGGTTGATTAACCGACCAAAAAAACAACAATGTTTCAAAATTAATGAATAAGGACATAATAGGAAAAAAGAAACACAAAATACAAAAATAAACTAAAGTAAAATAGAATAAAATAAGAAAACGAAATAAATAACAACGATAGAGAAACGTTAAATAGGAAGAACTAAAATACTGTTTGTACCAACTTTCATTGATAACCAAACTGCCTATTCTTTTAATTCTTGATGCGAGTGAAGCAAGTAGCCTATTGTGAACGGTGTAATCTTCGGATATCACTAGAAACGAACATGTGATACATACGATCAGCGGTTCGAGTCCATACCGTATCGAAAGTCGATTCAAGGATGTAACTAGCATTTCAATACACACGATATATGCGACCAGCGGCTGAAATCCAACTACATTAATCGCCGAAAAAAGAAAAGTAATGTCACTAACAAAACAGTGTACTCGTAGAACTCACTTTCTATTAGAAATAAGTAGTTTTATAGTAACTTTGATATTCATGTCTTGTCGTGCTGCGTTGCTGTCACTGCTGTAAAACTTTTAGGTTACAAATAAATGAAAAGATTGTGTAGCTTTATACTGCTATGGAAAACAATAGTAATTTAATACATAAACGCTAATAAATAGGCTAATAATTTATTTATTTATTTATTTATCAAATTTTTCGGATGATCATAGCCGAGGGAGACTGAGAATAGGACACGAGGTCCCTTACAAGCTAAGTCTCCAACAACTGGGACAGCTGGGAGACAATCAATATCCAGTTGATAATAATTGCACGAGAATGAACAATTTACAAAGATGTTTTATGGGCAATATTATTTTGAGGATTATCTATCCGTTAAGTTCATTTCCTCATATATACCAAAAAGGCAGATAATTGAAAACTATTCTTAACGATTGCATAAGTGTTCGACGACATTACTCTTAACTAGATCCAGAGAAACAAAACATGTACAACTTAAGATAAATGAAGCTTATTTACTTTTCGAAATGGGTCTGTAGTGACTAAGTAAAAAGCAGCAATAATTTCTTTGAATGTATAGACATAGTTTTTCATTTTAATGAAATATTGAAAGCTGTTCTTCATTACTAATATCCTTTACATTTTCACTACAGACCAGTTTCAAATAGACGATGCAGTACTTACTTTTGGTAAAAATTGTGCCTTGACAAACACCAACACCAACACTTTCGTGATTCCAAATCTTGCACCTGAAATCTCAGTAAACATCGATGAAGCAGCAGTATTTAGCGCTGTCTCAACACTTGATGAGCCAGGTTCGGTTTGAAGCTCGTCAACAATCTTTTCAAATTGTTCCAATTTTAGACGATCCCTAAACTTCACATTGACAAAAGATTCTCCATTTCCAAATGATAGCAAACCAAGACGACTACCTTCTTTTCCAGACACATCAATTGCTCCTGCAACAGCTTTAATGAAAGACTGCTGCGCAGCCATGTTTTTAGGAGTATCAATGGAAATGGTTACCCCAAATGCGACGTCCATTACATATATACATAGCTTAGGTCCTGTAAAAATAGCACAGGTATTTTCAACAATACTTTTTTTTAGAGGATAAGAGTGTAGGGCTTGCACTGCATTCTTATAGGGCTTGCATTATACTATCAGGTATCATTCCTGATACCTGATAGTATTTCACAGTGTTTTGGTTACAAAGATTATTTTATCTTATAATTACTTCTGAGACTGTTCAAAACACACACACAAACACGTCGCATTTTCGGAAAGTTTAGCGAGAAAAATGATTACCAGTTAAAACAGAAGACAAAAACCTTTTGGTAAGGAAACGCAATCAACATGTAACAAATATTGAGTTAAAGGAACCTCTATCGAACATTACTAGCCCAACACGAAAAACATTTTCCCGATCCTCACAATTGGTACTTCATTCTTAAAGCTGAGTTGACTAGGGCGAATTATCAAATTCAGAAAAAGTGAACAACATAGTGATCTGGAAAGAAAACGACTATGAACACTCGATACTTTTGAATGACTACAAATATGCGTCAAAAACCAAAACTGAGAAAAAAAATCTAGAAACAGTTACTTACTGGAGACTGTGCAAATATTCTTTCTCATCTTACTCACGTCTAAGTTTGCGAACCCACTGCTTGACAGCATCATATCGTTAAAGTTTTGAAAAAATACCTTCATCTTAGATGATCCTCGAGTTCTGAGTCCTACAATTACCACTCGCACACCAGCTTTCTTAAGCAAATATGCTTTTTCTCGGTAGGCCTTCCACCTTTCACCATGAGCAGGGACGCTTCCCCCGTCAGTAACGATCACTAGAACCTGCTGAGCAGAACTTGATTTCAATCGTTTAGCAGCGATAATCTTTTTCGCCCGTAGCAGTTGTCTTTTTCCAGCAACATGTGGAATGCTCTCTGTTGCTAACCATAGCTCTTGATAGGATAAATAATCCCTTACTTCAACGTTGTCGTTATTGTAATATAACAATGAGGATGGAGTATCAGCAGAAATGTGAAAGTTATTAGCAATTGCTCTGACCAGCAGCTTCTGTTCCTCCAGTTCCTCTGGGATCGATGAGGAAAAGTCTATAACGAAATTTAGTTGGGCCGGATAAGAACATTTCTCCATTTCTGAAAAAAAACAAACAAACAAATGGTGTTTGATGTTAATTTAAAGACCACTCATTTGTATACAACTGCAAAAGTTTTTGGAGGTTCGCTGAAGCTGACATTTCAAACAAGCCTTGGGCCAAAGTCTTTGGGTTTTCTAAGCACAAAAAACATAAAAAATGATTTTTAGCATTAGCTAGGCTTTTGTTGCTTAAGACTGGAGACAACTTTTTTATATTTAAGGTCAAATAAACTCAAAATCTAGAAATTTTTTCTTCAGCCAGTTTAAAGCAACAAAATGTTAAACAAAACATTTAAAAGAAAATTTATGCTCAAAATTTTCTTTCTGAGTTGTAAAAATGAGTAAAAAGTTAAACGTAGGAGGACAGCCGATGTCTTCACGAAAACGCTTCCGAAATGGCCGCGCGGTTTAACAGAAGGAATGGAGCTGAGATTCTGCTCGTGACGTTATCATTGTCTTAAACATTTCTGCGTTTCTGAGCTCCAGTTTGTGGGGAAGGGATCTAACTGCTTAATACATTCTGTTTTCATCGGGAAACGACTGAATAGTACGCTGTAAACATTGAATTGTATATATTAAAACCCATGGAATTTGAATCGTAAGAACAAATTGGTCAAGTTGATTCCTGAGAGTTTGCTTATTCATTGCACTGTACACTTGTATAATCATAACAGTAATAATAAAAAGTGTGCAATTCTTGACAATCCTTGCAAAACAAACGGCTTGTTCGCTTCCAAACAACATTTTCACTTTTCCAAAAATAAAGAAAGACTTCTTCATAAATAAAGACAGGAAACATAAAACGCAATAAATTTAGAAATTTCACCTAAAAATTCAAAGATCAACTTACCAAAATGCAAAAATAATCTTGGCACTTTCAAACACAGTTGTCCTGATTTTAATTGATTCGTGGTGTTATTTCGCTGTTCTTTTGCTCTTTAGATTTGCTTTCAACTCCGGCTAAATTTTTTTGTCCACTCGGAAAAAAAATTTTTAGTTGATCTTCATTGAAAGTTGGTCTTATATTTAGTATTTTATCCTTAAACTCCAACATTACATAATTTTCAACATCGAGCGCATTTGCATTGCCTGCCATTGCCGTATGAAATTTAAGATCGCACAAACGAGGGCGTTAAAGCATTCTCTTAATTTTTATGAGCCATTCTCTTCTAAGTATTTGCACCTGAGGGAGCTTAACAGCGCTATCTTTGGATTTTTAGTTGTTTCTACAGTTTAGTGCCAGGCAAAACACCATGGTGAACTTGAAACCAACACAGTTTCTCATTCCCCGCACCAACAATGACGTCACCAGTTTTATTTCTGTCAATTTTCTGACAATTTTTCTGACCACTCCACGATCACGAAGACTAAAAAAACAGTGATTTTAACTTTCCAATAACTCCGCAATGCTTCTTCCTATTCGTTTGAATCTTTAGAATGTTGTTTTATACTTAATAAACACATTGGTCTCAAAAAAGAGAAAAACTAAATTTGGTTTCATTTGACCTTTAAGCAACTCATTTATAAGCAACTATACTCGATTTAGAATAATAATTAAGCAGCTTCAGTACTGGGCTGGGTTGTTCAAAGCTGGGTTCAATCTAACCCTGGGTTAAACAAAAATTACAGCAGTAATTTCTTCTCTCAGGAAAAGATTACGATTCTTAAAAAATGCTTCTCAGACTTTCCTAGGCCAAAACGTGTTAATCCCAAGTTTACAGGTCAATTCCAACTCTAAAAGCTCGGGAACAAAACCATGGCTTAAAAATTTAACCCTGGGTTAGCACTAATCGGCTTTTGAACAACTGGGCCCTGGCGTATTTTTTGCAACTGTTTATAAGTAAAGGACAGATGACAAATCTAAAAACGACACTGAAACGTTTCGCCAAGTAAACAGTGGGAAGATCTAAATGACGTTCTTCAAGAGTCTAAAATTTAGGAAGAATGTGAAGTTAGGCGATGATGTTTTTGTTTCAAGATTTTGTTTTACTTTCATTTCGAAACTAAATTTATGTTCGAATTAAGACTTAGAGAAATGCCCGCATTTTATGCGTCAAGTTTCTTCTAATTTTACTTTACAAATGGTAACTAGAAATATTACCTTTGCACGCAGCACTTGTAACGTTTTCTTGAATATTTTCAAGCTCAGAATATGATCCAACGTCAAGAAGATCTTTTTCTTCCGAAACCAAAAATCGCAACTGTTGTTTATCCATCTCGTTGCCTATGGCGACAAGGATAACACGGATTTTCATCTTTTTCAAAGCCTCTACATTCTGTCGAAGTCTTTTAATGTCCTTTGATCGTGGCCCCTTCCCTCTGACAAGTGCTACTAGAACTCTTGGCACTCCAAATCTGGCTCCAGCGGCTTCAACAAAAATCAATAGCACGTTAGAGAGATAGATGTACCTTTATTTAAAACATAAAAAAATAGGTAAAACCTCAGGGTAGTCCCTTCAGGTCAACATAGTTGACCTGCTATCAGTGGAAACCCTGAGGTATACTCTAAAAATAAATACAATACATAACAATATCAAAAAAAACTAAAATGATTTCTATCTAAAAAACTATATATTTAACCGCAAGAATTGGTTTTCGAGGGCTCTTTTGAGGAACTATGTATCAATGTCAAAACATAAATATCTAACTAAATGTGTCAAAACTAAATTTCAATTTATAACAGCTGGTACACATCTGCAGTATAGAATTATTTTGTTAAGATTTTAAATGCCAAAATATAAAATCATACTTAGCGCTAAATAAACCAAAATGAAATCGAAACAACAAATATACACGCTACAATCTTTAAATTTTTGAGTCTAATATCGGCCCCAAAAATGCAAATATTGTTCTGTGGCATTACGAATACTTTTCGAGATGCTGAGTCCGTTTGCAATCTTTGTAGCTATTTCTTGAGACTTGTTGGATGTTATTACTTCAACGTTACAATTATTTTTTCTTTTTTCTTGGCTACGTTACCAGCGAAAGTAATAATAATAATAATAATAATAATAATAATGTTCTTACAGCGCAGATTTATCAAATGTTTTATGCGCGTTACAAATTATGTTAATAATAATATATAAAAACTATACGATTATGCTTTAGAAAAGCTAAATTAAATTAGTAATATTAAAAAGGGGATATTTCAGTTAAAATTCAGTGACTGTGAGTAGATCAACTGTGGGACAAGTACGGAGGTCAGCAAGCAGGTTGTTCCAGAGAGTAGGTGCAGCAAGCATAAATGCACGGTCGGCAAGAAAGTGAAATGAAACGACAGATTTTCAATATAAACCTTAGCAAAAATTGTACTTAACCAACGTGGAAAATGAAATTGGGGTTCTAGATCTCAATTATGTAAAGTTACGAAGAACTTCTCCTATTTTGTGACCTAACTTTTGAACATGTCAACTTTAACACTATGAGCTGATTTAAGATTATAAAAAATATATATTTTCCCACAAACGCAAAAATTTGAATTTGCCCTTGCGTAAAATTTCGGTGTCTCGCTTAAGACAATGCCTTTTGTTAGCAACTGTCACTTTGCAAAATATGATTGACAGGGCCGAAACTTTCCGAAAACTGTTATTAAGCTTTTACGAAAATTTACACTTTCCGAAAGCTTAACATCTTAGTGAACACAGCCAATCAGAAAGCGTAAAAGTTGTCTATTAAAATTCAAATAATATTACACTAATGTCCAAAGTAACAATAGCATTCTGCCCTATAGTCTAATATGTTGTTTCTGTCTGTGCTGAGCTAAACACGTGGTACAGTAACATGTCTAAAATGATTATTAATAACTAAAGAAGCTTGTAATAGAAAGCTTCCGATCCATTCGTTGAAAAAAATTCTAAAAAGAAAAAATTCAGGAAAGATTTTTTTTTGCTTGACTACACATCTCCAACCAAATTTTGTTCATGTTTCCACTCCCGCATATTAAAATTTGTCACTTTCCAGCCCGCTTATTCCGACCCATGAGTAAGGTGGAAGAATAACTGAAAGTCGATAAATGCTCGACTGAGAAATGTCTTAATTTGATAAAGCTGAGGCAACAGAAGCCACAGTCCAGTTCACTTTCCACGTGCGTAAATTATGCCCCTTAGGTTTATCTCACACATGCGAATAACCCTGCATATTGTTTTGCTTTTATGCCAACCCTTATTTTACTAGTGTAAATCACCCAAAAACGGTGCAGTTTGTTTTCTTTTACTCTGTCTTTGAGAGTCTGATGACCTCATCATGATTTCCTGATTTTATCCTTACGTTGTGCTAATCTTGAAGGGGAACTCCCGTTAAAAATGTTATAGGTTTAAATAAAAACTATTATTTTTATTTGACTGCCCATAAAGTAATTCAATCAAAATATCAAATAAAATACTTGAAATATTTCGAAATATTTTATCCAAGTTCACACCTGAAGTACAAGAATCACTTGAACTCGTTAAATTTTCCCTACATTGTATTTTCGAAAGAAGAAGCTTTTTAGCACTCAGTGACGTCAAAAAGTAAAGCAGCTGAACAACTCGAAGTACACCATGGCGTCGAAACTGCAAATTTTGAACAGTTAGCTCTCTTTCGTTGTTCGACCGAAATATTTTGTGAGCAGTCAATTAAGGTAGCAGCTTTTATTTAAATCTAAATTTAATTTGCTACCTTTAACTTGGTTTAGGAGAGAATGAGGTTAATCATACAAAATACTACCAACCTTTACTTCCAAAGAGAAACTGCCTTGCGACCCTCATGGCTGTGTGCAACTTGTGTCCTTTACGCAGAGTTCCAAGTTTGTTGATGGCACTTAAAAGTTTATTAACGGCGCTTCCGGTTTTAAAGATAATTTCTGGCGCGGCGTTATGGCCATAAGTAACCACTCCGATTTGTGTGTTAGATTTGGACAAAACAAAACTATACGAAAAAGACTTGATAAATTCTTTAACTTTTTTGAATTGTTCCACAGTAATCTCTGAAGATGTGTCGACTGCAAAAACAACATCCGTGGGTATATGACAGGTGGCGTAACCTGAAAAAATACAGTTCGTATTTTAAACTTAAAACCTGATGAAAATCGTCGAACGGGACTCAAATCTACTGAATAAGAAATAGACTTCTTCCGTTCTCTCTCGACAACAATACTGAAGACATAAAGGACATCATACATGGACACAAAATGTTTTAAACAAAAAAATATCAAAGTATTTCTTAGTGCTCATGTAATATAGCAGCTTCAAATTAACATAAACAGTAAAACAAACAATCTAAAAGGCTAAATGTTTGCTTGAGAAGAGAAAAACAGATAGAGGCTTCAGTATAATCTGCACTCTTGATCCTTGATGATGGTTACAGACAACAAACAAACTAAAAGATTAAATGTTTTCCTTGAGAAAGATTTTTTAGAAAACCATGCGAAAAAGATGAAGAATAGCAACCAATATATGAACTAGAAAAAATTAGATACGATACTTTTTTACTCGAACAACTTTATGTATATGCTTTCACCCAAGTACCACCAGACCCACCGTACGTAATTTATGTAAATGGGTCTGTTGCAAAAGAGAAACATGAAGGAAAAGCACATCGGAGCTTCAGTGAGAGTGGCATCCTTAATCCTTGTAATGGCGGTGCCGCGCAATTACCAGCTAATTATGGGCTAATTTATATCACTGACGGCTCAGATCTTGGCGTGAAATTCGACTTAATGTAACCTGTAAAGATGATTTTAGCTCACAAACGAGGTTGATAGCATAAGCGCTAACTTGAATACCAACACAAAAATATTTTGACCTAAAAACTAATTGCTGTCGAGCGAAGCGAGACATCATACACATTTTACCGAATTCAGCAAGTGCATTGTTTTCGACAAGTAATAGGCGTTCAAAATCGTGATTAAATTCTCCCAGCTTCAGCCAATACTTTTCTTTGAGCATGTCAGAGCATTTTACTTTTAATCTTCATTTCCTCATTAACAAATGTCTCATTTTGTTTGTGTTATGTAAGGAGATGGTGGGTGTTGATAAATGATTGGGACCGAAAGGGAATATATGAGAATTATGGTAGTAGAGAGAGATAGAGATTCTAGTTGAAATAACAAAAAGACGATAACGTGATTAAAAGAAGAGCTAAAACTTGGAAGAAAGTCTGTTTTTGCTTTGGCGACCCCTGAACACGCGCTCTGATTGGTACATTAAACACCGAATATTCTGCACTATTCACCTCGGTCACTCGTGAAAAACCGGCGGGTCTAAAGTACAGGTAACAGGTAACAGGTAGCAGGTAACAGGTAGCAGGTAACAGGTAGCAGGTAACAGATAACAGTTAGCTGGTAACAGGTAGCAGGTAACAAGTAACAGGCCAAGCAGGTAACAGGCCGAGCAGGTAACAGGTAGCAAACCGAGCAGGTAACAGGTAGCAGGCCGAGCAGGTAACAGGTAGCAGGTAACCGGTAACAGGTAGCAGGTAACAGGTATCAGGTAACAGTTAAAAGTTATTATTATCAATATGAGATTTTTAACTCTGTCTACTTTTAATTTAGACAATCTCACGTTCGCTCTGAGAAGCGGATGAGCTTTTCCTAGTTGAATGGCCCTTGAACTGCGTTCTATCAAATTAATAGTTTCAATATCAGAGCTAATATTTTGTGATAAATTTAATAGGTCATGCAGAACATATATATCAACTCAGTTTCGGTTTCGGT
>JAOBAY020044687.1:0-13701 GCA_025331085.2 Zoanthus sociatus
TGGATTTTGAATTTTTAACAATTGATCTTTTTAACTCTGTAAATAGTTAACTTTTAATTGTGAATAAAGTTGTTTGTTATTACTACAAAAAAAAACAATAATAACAATAATAATAATAATAATGGAGATAATAACTAATTTTATCATCATAATGATAATCAACGTCATTGTAAATATAATGATTAAACGCTGCGTCAACGTTTCAAAACAAACATTTGTAAAAAACATTTTGTAAATTAGATACCGGGCACCACACCGTTTCTATTGCGCATGTCTGACCTCAATTGATGACAACGCTAAAAATTAATAAGAACTGTACAATGATTGGAAACAGAATGCATACTTCTCCTCCTGAAGCCCCAATGTAACCTTGGTCACCTTGGTAGCCTTTTACTCCCTATTAAATCAAAGGAAAATGTAAACCAGTCGTGAATTCATTCACAGCAATTTAAAGATAATTAGAGTCTATAACAAGAACATAACAAGACAGCCAACTGATAAAGTAGAAATCATCAGAAACTAGTAGTGTTACGACTGTCTATAACAAGACAGCCAACTGATAAAGTAGAAATCATCAGGAACTACTAGTGTTACGACTGTTTATAACAAGACAGCCAACTGATAAAGTAGAAATCATCAGGAACTACTAGTGTTTTGGTTGATTATTATGGACGCAAAAATCTTCTACTGGTGATGTTTCTAAAAGCTTAGTTTAGGTATAACTTGGAATCATATTTTGGTGAAACGAGAGCTCATAAAATGTAGGTTTGATTGATTTGATTGATTCAGTACACGTTTCGTTCTTAAGAAATATTCGCAAAAGGCTTACTTGAGGCAGCGTGGCTCAGTGATCAGAGTTGGGGATTTAAATGCGTATTCGTAACTAAGGAATGGGGTAACATGACAGTCAAAACAACCATTTAGGGAAGTTGTTATTAAGTATTTTATATCTTTTTTTTAAATTATTTTATAAGCCCTATGTGACTTAAGATAATCGAAAATCAAACGTCTAGAGGAATAAAAGCAAACTCTTTGACTTCAACGTCTTCACTCGTGTGAATTTGACTCGGTTACACGTGTACTTCCTGTTAAATATGTTGGAGATGTAACGGAAATACTGGGGAAAAAAGATCAGAATTGGCGTATCGAGTTGTCTACATCTGAGTAAGTGATGAAAAACTTTCATATTCTGACAATAATTGATTCCACGTTTCGCGTAATCACAACTAATGAAACGATGAATATGTTGTTTAAAGAAAATGACCTTTAATTATTTCCGGAAAATTGAATAGATGCAAAAAGGTAGAACGTTGACGTTACAAAACTCGGCAATAAGCGAAAGAAAGCTAATTTGTTTGTACTGTTTCCCTTAATGGTATGTGCTCCTTGATTTTTAATTTAAGGTTACAAAAACAGGCTTTCTAATTAAAAAAGGCTTTGTAAATCAAACTTAAGTTAAATACTATTCTTGTGATCTTATGGAGCTTGACAAGCTTTCTTAACTTTAAAATCAAATCTTATTTATCTTTTTTCATTCTCAACTTGAACTGTTTGCCAATGAGGTAAATTGTTAATGATGACGTCATAAATTATTTGCCTTTAGTTTAGCTTACCTTGAGGCCTCTTGCACCATCAGGGCCTAGCATTCCTACTCTACCTATCGGACCCTAAGTCACGGTAAAAACAAACAATGGTTAATTGTTGGAATTTATAACTAAACAAACACATTACACTACTTATTCTCAGTGTAAGAACCAATGAAGTTTTTCCTTTGTTTTGTCACTATTATGTTTTGACTTTATCGTTTTCTTTGTTCTACGTCAACCGTGAACTTCACAGGTTTATACCGTACAGTGAGGTAAACCCCATTAAATGGTTTCAAATGCTGCAGCTTTCCTAAACATGCAGCTAATTCAGATTCTCCAAAATGTGTACTAAGCGAAATAAAAACAACAATAAAGAAATCATTCGAAGATTTCAGTAACATACCTTGTCTCCTTTGACGCCTTGAGGCCCAGGAGGACCAGTCGCTCCAGGAAGGCCCTATCATTGGAAGTAATTCATTAGTATGTACACATCGAGATGGTTGTGATTATTTTACTGTCGAAGAGGAGAAGAGAAAGAAAAAATTGAAAAAAGAAGAATAAAAATAAAAAAGGGCAACAACAAGAAGAGAAAAAGAGGAAAAACAAAAACAAAAAGAACAAGAACAAGACCAAGACCAAGAAGAACAAGAAAAATTAGCAGAACAAAACAAATTAGAAGAACAAGTAAGTTCACTTACAAAGCCTTCTCCAGCAGGACCAGCAGGACCGATTGGTCCTGCATCACCTCTATCTCCCTGTGAAATATTTGAAATTCATAAATCTTCATTAGAATATGGATTCAATTGCCTTTGGTTAGTTTATTTGGTACTAACACTAACAGCACCACCACCAACATCATTTCACAAAGTTATTCAGTACGCATCCCTACAACAAATTTAAGTAAGTTAATGTTGTTAGCCAGTTATACGACCTTAAAGAAGAGGATCTGTGACGAGGGCAGTTTTTTGAATGCCTTTCCCAACCTCGTACCCAGGCTCATTTTACTGACGTACTGGTGACGTGAAAAGACACTGGTTGCGGCTGGTCACGTGACACGCGGATTCCGCGTGGTAAAAAGTTACAGACATCAGGGTAGGCTGGCAGGGAAAATGTCCCTTTGACAGCGTTTATGCGTTTATGTCTGCTTCAACGGCAACAAAACATAAAGCAAAAAAATTTTAGTGGTCAAATCTAGGTCGGTATCGAGATTGTAGAAAAAAAGTGGATTTTAATCATTCAAAGCACATAATGAGCCGCATTTATCAACTGCTGAAATGCTTTTTGGAAAAGCTGTGAGAAGTTTCGGAAAAATCTTCATCAAGCTCAAAGCAACTAAATTATTCATGACAGAACTTATAAAGCTTTGATGCCAATCTTTTAATAGCAATATTTTTAAAAGTATTTTATCTTGCAAATAAGGTATATTACGAACCGACGTACAAATGAACACAAAAAATATTCTGATTCTAAAATGTAGTTTTAATTTCGAATTTGTTTGAAGTTACATCAGTAAATTAAAGCGACTTTATCTACAGTCATACAGCTATATTTAGTGTCTGTAACAACATAATAATAAAGTACTTGATTTCAAACATTCATATCAGAATCAGGCAATTCATTTAAACATTATTTACCTAGTAAAACACGTTAACGTTCAAAAAGTGTAAGTTAGCAAAACCGAAAATTGCATATAAAACAGAAAACTATCAATTGTGGATATGAAATACACAAAGGTTGACAAATAAATTCTTTTTGACCAAGAAAGGACTAAAAGTTATAATAAGTTCACTCACTACCTTAGGATGCAGTGTGCCGCGACCAAAACAACAGCTTTCAAAGCAAAACGATAACTGAAGTTTCACTCTGGAAAGTTGTCAGTCCTTCTTTGGCTGTTAAAAAGGTTTCCGTATTTTCTCGCCACAAAAACTTTGAGTTAAAAGGAAACTATCTCGATCAACTTTACATCAAAGACAGCAACTTTCACTCCACTCTTCAAACCTAAACAGCATATCAGTTGTAATTACTGTTGAGGGAGATTGATCTCTTTTACAAGACTAAAGTTAAAATTTGATGAAGAAGCGATTGAATTGTTTGAGAAAGAAACCAATCTCCCTTAACAGTAATTACAACTGTTTAGGTCTGAAGAGTGGAGTGAAAGCTGCTGTGTTTGATCTAAAGTTGTGTCTTTCCCTGACTTTAAAAGACCACATGAGGGCAAACAGAAAATGTTTTGTGACTAGTTCGAAGATGAAGCTTACCTTGTTTCCCAGCTTTCCTATCTCCCCTTTCCGTCCCATTGGACCCATTGAGCCCTACGAAAAACATTACTTGACATTTTTATTAACCCTTTAAGCCATAAACAAACCAAATGACATATTGCTAAATTCTCCAAACTAAATCTCACCAATTTTGTGCAAGCAGTTATCTAACACAAAATAATTTTAACTAAATGAAATGTTATTTCTCATTACCAAATGTTTCATTTTGTATCAGTTACGTAAGGAGAATTCAGCTGCTGATAAAATGCCACGTGTTGAAAGGGCAACACAAAGTGGGCTTATATTACAACACATCAAATTCTGTCAATTAATCAATCGATGAAAATCACACACTTTGGCAAGTATTTAATCAATGACAATGAACTACTTTCTTAATTAACCAAACAATCTGTTACTTAATCAATGAATCTTTTTGTTAATCAATCAATTGTTTTATTAACAACTGTGCAACTTATCATACAAATACAAATGAAAAATAAAAAATAAGCAACAAAACCTACGAATTCCAAGATTAAAAACTAAATAACTGTAAACTAAGTTGGGAAAATAATGAATATCAAATATTAATAAAAAGACATAACATATTTAAAAAACTCATTATAGAAAACGAATTGTTTGAACTTTCGCTAACCTGGTTACCACGATCCCCCTTTTTGCCTTGATTACCAAAGTTACCGACCGGACCCTGGAATATATAAACTTTCTTGTTATATTAGGAGTAGTCATACGTTAGTGAAGTACGTTCGATTTTATTAGGAGCTCAAAATGGGCAACACAGCTGAAGTAACGAAACTTTATTTTTCAGCAATTTGAAGAAGAATTTTCATGATTTCAAAACACGACATTTCTTCCCATAAAAATTCTGTTCTGATAAAAAGTAAAACTAATTGCAACGATACGCAATTCCCATAGTCACTGACGTGACAAAACGAGATAAAATATGCACAAAAAATGCACACACACAACGAAAATGAGTACCACAAACGGTTACCCTTGAAAACCACAGGAATCCAAAATGAGTAACTCAAGAATCCCAAGAATATGGGTTGCGTTCTTCTAACGTCGAACCCAAAAAGACATTGGCATAAATAAATCGTTTTAACATTAAATACAGTTCGCCTATAATGATTATAATTTCATTATCGTATCATGACTAAACGGAACAACTGCCAATTACGGGAAAAACGCGAGTGACACAATTTATTCAGTATTTGTCTTGGATGTCTGCTTTACAGGCAGTCGAAATGATGGTCATTTCCTCAAACAACTAAGGAATGTGGACGTTCAAAAACTACTATAATTAAAACTTAAAAGAATTGTATCTGCATAAATTCGCATTAGTAAACGTGTTATACACTTTATTGTGATGAAATTCGTAACTACACCTCAACGCAGTATATTTTTTACATCTTAACTTTAACAGACTTGCCTGTCCACCAGACTTTCCTGGGAAGCCATCCTTTCCTCTTTTTCCTCTCACCCCCTAATAAAGGAAATGATTTAAACTTGATGCCCATTGAAGTGACAAAATCTAGTTTTGTAATCAATATTAAGGTAGCATTAAGTGCAAGCTTGGAGTGCGTTGTAAGGTTTTTCTTCAAAATTCAAGAAAGTTAAATCAGCCGCAAATGAGAACAAAATGAGACTAAGCCAAAATACTACAGAAATAAAAGTGAACAATTTCTCGAGATTGGCAATCAAGATTTGTTTACACTTCGTGCAGATGGGGTGAAAAAGGTTTTGTAATGGGAGAATCCATTACACTCCAAAGAAAAAAATTGGAATGAGTGAAAATTCATACTCCACATCAAAAACAACTGATCCGGTTAGTTCCATTACAATCTCGCATACACAAAGTCGCTTAGGAGTGGCAAAACCGCTGACCAAAAAAATTTGGAAAAAGGCAGCACAGAAACTAAAATTGACAGAAATCTAAAGCAGTTAAAACCGAAAACAGATTAAAGCATTTAAAAAAAAAAAGATAACTCCGTGAAAACCAAATATAAATTTAATCAACAAGACATTCTAGAACATTTCACTGGGCTACCTTTTGTTCCAGGTCCCTCTTCTCATTACAACACAATCGAACAAGAAATGAACCTTGTGAGTCCAGCTTGCGCCGCAAGGAACTGTGGGAAACAAACTTTGTCTGGACGACAAAATAAACAAACCTATTTTATGACTGGGCTTACCACAGGTAGCCCAGTAAAAACCAACCACTTTTAAACGAAATCTTCCCTGAACAACCAATTGTGTTGCAGAAACTAGCTGACTTGGGAGTTTATTAACAAATCAAACGTGACTGCAAGTGAAGCAGCGCAGTCTAACCACTCAACCATACAACTCATTTCAATTACCATAAAAAAATTTCCATAAAGAATTACCTTCTCTCCACGTGGACCAATAGGTCCCAAGGGTCCTTTCTTCCCTCTTTGACCCTTCAAATAAGACCAATTAACAAATTGCGATATTCAATGGTAAACATTCTAAATTTTATAGTTTGAAAATGTTATTATATAGTCTTAAGAAAATTATTAAAACTAAATTTCGAATAGCTTTTTAAGTATTCTACAGACAATTGACAGCATGTGCCAAAGAACACGTTTTCGTTCAGATATTCTGTATATGTCAAGGGAAAAAAATAATTGGTATATCGTTACTTTGTTCTTTGATACTACATTCAAATACGTAATGAAAATACCCTTTTCTTTTGTTTCAGATCAAGTAATTTGGATTTTTATATAAAAAAATTAATACGTAAATTTCAGTTACGTTGATACCACAGTCAAACATGTAACAAAAATATCACATTCTTTTGTTTTAGATCAACTAACTTGGTTTACTTTATAAATGTGTAATGATAAAGACTTGCATCAAAACAGATGCGATTGTATCTGTTGAATTAAAAACTGGGAAACAAAAACCATTAGGGTATAACAAATTTGCTTTTGGAATAAACTTAGCTGTCATAGAAACTAGACAATTAAATATTAGGCGGTTGATGTGCTTACCATTAAACCATCCAGTCCTGCTTTGCCTATTATACCTTGAGGTCCCTTAACCCCCTACAGACAATTAAATAAGCAATAATAAGTTGGCAATCCTCTCAGTGGTTTATGTGTAAAAACATTGTTAAGTATCACGATCAGTTCACACCAACTGTACTTTGACTACTGATAGGTCGAAAAAATCTTTTTGGTAGGTCATGTAGTATTTTCGTAATTAATCGTGAAGGTAAAAAAATAAGGTTAAACGTTAATTTTTCTACAAGGTTTGCCACAACCTTAGGCAAGAAATATTTTTTTCATATCGGTTAATACTTTGTTGATCTGTGTGTATAGATAATATTAATAACTCTGTCCACTTATATAAATATTATTTCGATTAGTTTAAGACCCTCAAAAAAAGCTCAACGAGCCACTGAAATCTGAAACTCAAATCTACAGTTGATACTGAATAAAAACAAAAACATATACAGATTGTTTTTGGTACGTGTCGATATTTGAAACCGAATCTGTGAATTACAGGGTATTAACTAACAACAATCTGATAACTTCACCCAAGAGAGGATGAAGTAAGAGAGTGAATCCTCCATATAGGCCTTATTCCTAGGGTAATACTACTAGCGGTCCTTAGGAGAGGATGAAGGGTAAGAGAGTGAATCCTTCATATAGGTTTTACTCATAGGGTAATCCCTCTTAAGTTATTTTTAAACATGATAATTAGCACTTTCACGAATGTTACTGGCCCTTTGCGTGGATGTTTTCATGGAACAGACATGGAGGAATAGCCGAGTTCGTTAACGTAAATAATTCATAAAAGGACTTTGCTCTACATTTATTGCCATTTCATCTCAGATCATTTTGTGAAACGTCCATGAAACAAACGACTAACATCCGCGGAAGAGCTGGGTACTATGTCTAAAAAGTAACTTAAGAGAAATAACCCTAGGAGTTCGATTAAGACCTATTGTGGGGAATTCATTCGCTCACCCTCAATCCTCTCTTGACAGAATTGCTTTATTCTTTTCTAAGTCTTTACTTAAAATCAAAAAAGGCCCGAAATAAGTTATTCGAGAAGATGGTCACTTTTCTTGGTAACATAATCTTAACAAAAGCGAAAAAGTTTTTCAAAATTGTATGACATACATAGTTTAACGCATAAAAGCCGGAGAATTTGGGACAGATAAACTTCATTTTCTTGCTATAATGTTCGAAAAGGCGTAACTTAATTTAGATGATAAACTAAAACTTTTAAAAGTATGGACTTTACCTGACCTCCTAGAGAGCCTCGACTCCCCTTGTGTCCATGGTAACCATCCACACCCTGAAATAGACATGAAAAGTTTGAAAATAATGCAACTGATAGCTTTAAGAATGCCCTATTTTACGACGAATGGGAAGAGGGTTTGAAGATTCAGTGCAAGCAAAAATCTTTTTTCGCGCAGGCGAACGAACAAAAGTTTTTTTCAAGTAACAGTGCAACTGAAATACATTTATCTTCCCAATTTTGGAAATTTTATTTTAAGTGCTTTATTTGCAGAAATTTTGTCTTTTCAATTAAACGCTGAAAGATATTTTTTTCTTTCTCCTACGGTTAAAATATTATTTTCCCTAAATCTACCAAATACCAGCACTCCCGTCCTTCCCTTTAAATCAAATAGTCCTTCCCTAGGGCTTATTAAGAGGCAAATTAGGCAGCGAGATCGTGACGAAATGTAATATAAGAAATGTACTCTTAGGTGCGTAATAAACAGCGGCAGGAGTAAACAGGGACTTAGAATTTCTAGAAAATTTTAATAAACGGAGGGTACAAATATAAGCGGGTGGGGTTCGGGGATCAGAATTTCTAAGAAGGGGACAAACGCTTCAAAGTTGAGCACAAAGGATTGTGCAAACTGGGAATAATCACACCAGCACAAGCTGATCAGGTGCAATGTGACAATGGCCCGAAAAAAATTTCTGTTAAGCAATCATATTAGATTGAACATTTTCGATTTAAAAATGAGACACTGCATTGTAGTCGTCAATAAAGAACGCAAGATTCAGTTTCCGGTAAAAGTTGCGAGGACATATAAATACTACCATCCTCTGTTCTTTTAACACTTTTGTGGCAGAACTTAATGGTTAGATAATTAATCATAAGTTATAAACGGAGGAGATTGTGATGAGGGAGGCTAATAAGCTCCGGGGCTCCGAAAAAACAAAACAACGAAGGATTAATAAAGAGCATTACGACTTCACGACGGACAAAGTGTGTAATCTATTAAAATTCAAATAAAGTTTCAATTGTATGATGTGAAGAGCATGCACTGTAGGAGTCATAGAACTTTCGTATCATAACGTAATCAAGCATCAACTTAGTGCGTGATCAGTAAATGATTGAAATAGAAGCCTGCAAACCTTTTGAAAGTGGAGACGTTATAATGTTAAGGCCCTTTCAAACGGATCGAACATGTTGGTCAAACATTGTCCAATAATGTTAGGCGGTGTTCGACGGTGTTTGATCAGCGGTTGATTGTGATGGATGCTGGAGTGTTCAAACGAATCCAACACCATCCAGCAATGTTAGATTTCACTACCAGGCACAAACTTATGACGTATTTTTTAAAATGTTGGACGATGTTGGATGAAAAGTTTGAACAAAGTCAAACTTCATCCAACACCGTCAAACACTATCCAACATGTTTGATCGTGCTGTTTAAAGTTTGAAACATATTGCATCCAACAATATTTGATAATATTTGACCAACATGTTTGATCCATTTGAACGAGCATTTTATGAATAAAAAGTGGGTCAAGACACAACTATTTTTCTTGAAAACAATGCATTATCATAAAATACTTTAAAGTTGGACATAAATATAAAACAAATATCACTAAAAATTATAATGAACAAGAAGGGGTAGACATTATTGGCAAGTTCCTCTTAACTCAATCATATCTCTTAAATGCTAAAAACGAGCTGAAAATGTGTTTCAATTCACTTGAAAAATCCTTAAAATTTAACTTACAGGAATTCCATCGAAGCCTCTATCACCAGCGATTCCTTGTTCACCTGATGGACCCTGAGTGTGAACAAAATATAATACAAATTAGATACCGAGTTAATAAGACAAATAATTCTACTAACACCCCTGTCAGACGGTCCCGACATTTCACTCAACATCCACCCGACAGGGGCTTAAGCAAGAAAACTCACAGTAACCAAAAACTTGGCATATTTACCTTAAAGCCCTGTTTTCCGTTATTACCCTTGTTTCCATTCAAACCAGGAGGCCCCTAAAGTTTACAAATTGAGAAAATCTTTAATATTACTGGAAATCTAGACCAACGAAGAAACCCTTTTTTACTTGATTTATAACAACTGATGAAGGTGATATGAATATAGTTCCATCGAGACAAATCTCAATCTAAAGTCCTATTCTTTTTAATGGTTTGCTTTGCTTGCAATGCAGTGATAAACTGAGATATATTTAGTAACAAAAAGCTGTACGATTGGTTGCGTAAATCCTGGCTTTTGACGGGGACAAAAAACTACTCGCCAAGCTCTGTACAGTCAATTTGATTAGGAAAAACAGAATAAATTTTTTCACATTGTGTAAAAAGGAACGTTCTGGAATTTTTTTTAGTACTGGGATCTATATATGTAACACTAATATGTATGTGAGTAGTTTGCATTGTTTAAACCGCTGTTGAATACAGTAAATACATCCTGTTAATGTCTTGTTTCACCCATAACACTTTAACCAATCTATTCACCTTTTTTCCTTGGCTACCTTTTAGTCCAGTCTCGCCCGGCAGTCCTAGAACGGTACCCTGGAGTTAAGAAGTAGAAAAGACAATATCTCTTGACACAAAAACAATTGATTACCTATAAGGCGTACCTTTTGGAAAAACTGTTTATTTGAATTACTTCTTACGTCTTAACGCTTCCTTAATTTTCGTTAAAAGAAAACAAAAATTAACTGTGTTGTTTTGAGAGAATCTTACACAAAGATTGATAGTATAGTTAAAATAAACCATCGAAATGCTAATTTTACTAATAGACTAAAGAAGAAAGTGAATGATAAGAAACAATAAAGAAAAGTTGTTACAATTGTTGAATGTAAAAGTTTAAAATTGAATTTTAATAAAAAAAGATAATGCATTGTTAAATTTAACAAAATTCCGCAAGCTATATGCTGGTAATTTGGTACTCCCGTAGATTACTAGTTTAATATTAATCGATTCTGCAAATTCGAAGGCAATGTGTGCCATTAAAAGTTATGAATGTCTTCTATGTATTCAATACTTTCAAAGGAAAACCGTAAAACGATTGAAGATTTTAAATACATAACGTGGCATGCATGGATGAGGCCTGTAATACAACTGTCGCGTAGAGTCGTTTTTCTTTGTGCTTGGATATAATTTTATAAACTTATTCTTGCTCACGAGATTGATAACTACTAGCCACAACTTTTTTCTAAATGTGCAAACAGATACCTTTCTAAAGGTTTTCGAAGGGCTTATGCATATTCGAGAGAAATACAGTTCTTACGGTAGCTAGTTGTGGTGGGATTAGTACTTACTGTAATACCGCGCGAACCGCGTGACCCTTGAGGACCACGTAACCCGGGAAAACCCTATCGAGAAAAATTAAGAATTTTGTAAACATTGATGTAAAGCAAAACATACAAAGGGTTTTTATATCATGATAATACTTTGTTAACTTGAATTCAATACCAGGAACTATAATAAATTGATAATACATTAGAAACCTAAAATTATGAATAGCCGTCGTTATTTATGGCTGTAATTTAGCCTTCGAACGTCCAATCTATTTATCGTAACAAATTAGTGGGCAGGGGTCATTTGGACTCCCATTTCATCTAACATTTTTTCAGTAGAGATTTGGTAACTAAAATTAGCAGGAACTAAGCTCGACTGTTTCATATAATCATCTTGAGTCAATAAATTGGTTTCCACGCCATAAATTTAAAACAAAATTTTTAAGTTTAAAATCTGCTAAATTCGATTTAATATACGAAACACAGTTGAAATACGTGTTTAATTATAATCAACAGCTAATAAACATTTGGTTGACAATGCTAAAACAATTTTTAAGATATTAGGAAAAACTGAGGGAGATGTCCATTTGACCCCCCAACTCTCCCCTAGGATTCTGATTGTAACAAAGAAGGCAACAACAGGTAGGGATGTACTTACATCAAGACCCTTGCCTCCTTTAAGCCCATCTTCTCCTGGGTCGCCTTGTTTACCCTTTTGCGAAAACAAAACTGATGGTTCAGAAAATGGTTTTGTGTGCGAATCAAAGCAATGAATTATAATTAAACGGTTAATTCTTACATTAATGATTTTAATAAAAAATTACGAATTCATAACTACTTTAAGACATCGTTTATGTCTGTTGGATCCTAAAGAAGATCATTAATGTAACTTTATTGCGGCAGCACTCGCTTACTGTATCAGTTACGCTAGTCTAACTATATAGCTCTAACTATGTAGCAGTTGTTGATTATCCAATAATTAAATTTTATAATGGTCGTTCAAATAGTAATTGTTCCTTGTATAGAAACCTTGAAAGGTTTAAGCACTAGTCATTTGATACCCAGGCTCTCTCAAGATCAGCGTATCATACCATGAAAGTTGGCACTGTAGTTTTATGTTAAAGCTGCTATATTGCACTTTAGTATAAGCCTATACCAACAGTTTAACACCCATCTTGCATTCTGATTGGCTACTCTATTAGATGTCTATTGTTATAGCCAACCTTTAGAGAAAACTATGGCGGGTTAGAATAGTAAAGAGCCCCGTTTTGCTATTATATCAGTGGATTTTATCGATACTTTAATTTGTACATCCTTTTTTAACCGAATACTGGGTTTATACCAAAACAATTAGACCTCTGAGTTTGAATAGCTCATACGGTCTAAAAACCTAAAAACTAATCAATAATTCTTCAAGTAAATCATTTACGCATCAAAATTTCTCTCAAAAAAATTTTAAAACTTGATGAATGATGAATAAGATAAAAAGCAGGAACATTGAGAAAGTGCAAAATTGAAGAATGCAGATTTATAATGACCTGATTACTTTGTTAGTTAACTCTCTAAAGTCAACTTGTGCAAATGAAATGAATGTTTAATATCTACCTACCGAGTCACCAGGGAGACCAATGGAGCCTTTGAAACCCTTGATTCCAATCTTTCCTGGTTTCCCAACTTCTCCAAGTTTTCCTTGTGTTCCGGTATTCCCCGTTTCACCCTTTAAAAATATAAAGTCGAAATTTCAAACTTGATAATTATTATAAATTCCACCAAAAATGTTATCTTACCAAAAAATTATATTAATATAGATCATGTTCATTAAGCTGTTCTCTTGGCGACTTGCATTCCGAGGCGGACAAGTTAGGCAACTGTTTAAGGGGCGCCCAGGCACTCTCTCTTGGTTCTTATAATACAAGCACTTCACTTAAAGCCCTTGCTGTTTTTCATTGTTCAAGTTTCGGTGTAACTATTCCAAGAGCCCCTTAGTACAAGAACCGGTATGAACACCTTTTTCACACCTCAAGTTTTTTTCTTGTTTCCCACTTCAAATCCTGTTGTATTTCGAACTTTTGATATTCTATTCATGCACCCAACTATTTTTGGAAATACCAATGTCTACCATTTTAAACGTTTTTTTTTTGCTCACTATTTTTGCGATAATACGAATGAAAACGGGTAGGCCAGCAATTAACCAGTAGGGTAAACTTTGATTACTTTTTATTTAACAAATAAAGAAGCCTAAGCTGTATTAATTAAGCAATAAAACATACTTTTCTATGGGATGTTG
>JAOBAY020044732.1:0-12500 GCA_025331085.2 Zoanthus sociatus
ATTCCCCAAACTAAGAATATTTGTAAGAATATTTTCAGCCTAAAATCAACCAAAAATAAAAAAATCCAGCCTCGATCCAAAAAACAATATTCTTTTAAAAAAATAGTGTGTAGCATACGTTATCCACATGTTTAAAACTAATATTTTAAAAAAAGTGTTGCGAATCAGTCGCAAGTTAGTTATTAATTTGATTTCAGTTACCTGTTCAGCTAATTTCTATAACAGAACTCCGTTTGTTATCCTCTAATTGCATTTTCCTGATCATGCTAGGCATTGCTCTTAATTGCAGCAACATATAATAATTGTATTTTGTTGATAAGTTCTTTTAATGCAGGTAAGCATTTTTCGTTTGTGCATTCTGTTCCATAAAATTATCGAATTGTTACAATGTCAGGCCTAACAGTCTCAGCTAATGATTTTTTTTAAAAAAAGTTATCCCTTTGGAAGGCTCACAATAATTTAGCGCCTTACATTTTCGCAGGGGATTATTGGAAAGCTTCGTTAGAACCTATTTAAATATGGTTATTTCTTGTTTGATAGAAACAAGGTCAGCGTAAGTTAAGTGCTGTTTTATTTTTAACTTGGAATCTGATAATTTGGCAAATGGATTTCTAATCTAATCTACTTTGAGAACATTTAATCAGGCCAAGAGCAAGTGTGCCAACACTTAATTTGCAAACAATGAATGAAGGTCAATTGTTATGCCTGTAGAAGCGATACCAACATGGGCCAAAATAGTTTGAGCAGTTTCACTTCAATATTAGCAATGTAAGAAAAGCCAAGTGATGTCATTCCTGTATAAATATACATTTTAACAAAATGTTTTTGGTTTATGGACTTCTTACGAGCTTTTTTCCACAATAAACTAACATATTTTCAAGATAGCACCCAGTTGCAAATCTCTCCTTGTTGCATTGTCATGCAAACGGAAATCCCCCTTTGCTTTTAGAAATCTTTCACATTTCAGCAAAACCTCACTGAAGTG
The DNA here is from genome assembly GCA_025331085.2 of Zoanthus sociatus. NCBI lineage: Eukaryota > Metazoa > Cnidaria > Anthozoa > Zoantharia > Zoanthidae > Zoanthus > Zoanthus sociatus. The sequence continues at coordinate 986 of JAOBAY020044732.1, forward strand.
TATTAAATAACAAACTCAAAGCTTCTTTGACTTTGGTTTATTATATACCCGCAGTTTAATTCAACAAAGCTAAAATGTGAGACTCAAGCAATTTGATTCATTGTTTAGGTCCTAAATCTGCTATCAACTATAGCTTAAAAATGTAAACAAAATAGGTGATAATGAAACAATGAAAAATTATTCGACTGCACTTACATTCTCTTCAGATGAAAACGTCTGGCGGGGACTTGACCTTTGCCCAACTTGTCTTTGGTCTATTTAAAAGAAATATCTTCGTTCAATCAATTTTTTTGAAAAACGATAAATTACTAAAATATTATCGCTGCGCACTGATTTAGCTTGCTTAGTATTTTTCATCAACTAGCAGTAGCTTCGTTTCTCCTTTGATATATCTCGAATTCTGAGCAGGATTTGACGCTTTCTTCAAAACATCCGCTAGCTTGAGCAGTGCTCTTTCCGGTTTGCTGTGTTAAAAATAATGAAAATACAACCGAAAGTCGTGGGGGATACAACTTTACACCACAACTAGAAACCGATTTCTCCGCCTTCTGATGTTATTTATACCAGAAGCATAAAAAATATATGTCATAAAAAGAACAAAAAGCTGTTTGTACTAACAGTGTAACGTGCACGTCCCTTGCGTTTCGAGTCAGTTAGACGGTAGAAAAAAGTCTAGAAAAGACCATTGAATGTAAGGGTAAAGATTAAACTCTACGTCAGATTAAAGAGAAAAGTGATCTCAGCGATTGAGTTTTAAATGTACAAAATCTATCCAAACAATGTGTCACTCATGACTACAAGTGCACACAACAAGCTCTTACTGCGTTGCACTTCGCGTGACGCCCTTCTCCCAAACGGACTGAGAAGGAAGCGTGACGTGCGCATTTCGTGTTCGTATTCTAACCGCATCATATGTTCTATTTTCCGTGTGGTTTTAGACATACATCTTTGAAAGATTTTACAAGGTATTCTTAATAGTTCCAGCTTTGATTGAAACTTTATTACAAAAGCTTATATCACACGTAAACTATAGGTAACTCCAAAAATTAACATTTTATGATATTCGCCGAGCGTTACTCTTTCGTTTTCTCACCTTTGCCAACATTAATGTTGCTGGATTCTTGCCCTTTTTCAAATGCTTTAAAATCTATTATAATTCACAGCTATTTAAGGTTTCAAAATATAAAGCCATGGCAAAACAGCTATATTATTGGCTAATCAAACAAATGGAATGTACATAAGCTTAAAGAAAAGTTTCTTAAATCACATGGCATTGGAGACGGGACACAATTTTTATCTGATCCTCATTAACTTGGACTGCCCCAGGCATATTTCAATGTATATATATACAACTGCTTCGCCAGCAGATTAACAGACTGTCACAATGGCTTTTGTAAGATTAATCGGCGAACAAGAGCCTAGTACCTTTGCTACCTTTAATTTAGACTCTAGTTATTTCCCTGAATGTCTTACATATTTTCTTTCATTTCAAATTCTAAATACTAATTAAGCAGCAAACAAGGAAATATTCATTTATTTATTTAAGTAACTCTCTGTACAATAATGGAAATGAAATAAACTTGTTGTTATTGTTTGTTGCTGGCCGCACGGATCCATCGGAATGAATTTATCGAGCGACATTCAACTTAAGTACGGAGATTTACCGAGGTCCACGAATTCTACTCCTCAAAACTTTTTAAAAATTGTGTTCCCTTTCCTGATAGCATCTTTTTAAAAAACTAAGTTTTTAAGGCAGGAGTTTTAACGCATCTTTATACTGTTTTATTGCTTGTGTTTAATGCTATTCAGCTTTTTTGGATCAACATGCTTCCCGAGTAATAAAGAAATCTTATTTAATACATTGAAATGTCAGAAATGTTTATCAGAGCCTGGAAAAATTTAGCAAACGTGACTGAGTTCAACAAAAAGTCCCCCGGATGTAGGATAGCTCGATGAACTAAACGAACCGTCTATGCTGATCCGCCACGCCCGAACTTGTGCAAATTCATTTTTAACTACAAGAATTCTATTTATTGCCCATACTATTTTAATCTTTATAATCAAATGACTTTCATTGTCAAACTTCCTGGATTTTTAATATCGGTTTACAATGAAGAAAGAGTACATTGATGAAGGCTTTCAAATCAGGAAAATGGATTCGCCAACTTCATTGTTTAATGATTCTGATTGGGCCTTCAGGCAAATATAATTGTGTATATAATTCCTGTCGCACGCATTGAGCCAATCTCATTAATTGTGGCCGAGTACGACCATAATAGCGCAATAAAAGTCATTTGTAAAATCTTGCCGAAAATATTTGATTCAATAAACTTTAAGATGTTCTGCTTTTAAGTCATTGTCGTCTCGAAGAAATATCGCGCACTTGGCACTTGCTTTTGAGAACAATTAACTTTGGAAGATAAACCGCTATAATTTAGCTTAACCTTTTTAGAACCCGTTAAAAATTATTTTATGTACTTATCAACATAAAATGTATTATTTTTTGATTAGAACTATGTTATAAAAATATTTGTTAAAATAACATAAATCTCCAATCAAAATGTTCAGTATACTACATATGTAAAAACAACTTATTAAGTGTGCGTTGCAGCAAAAGTTATTTATAATACCACGATCTGCTATAATGCCATTATGGCGGTAACCGGAAGGGCACATTGTATCCTTATGAATATTATGCTCGAGCGCATGTTTTTAAGCACTCTAAGCATTGGGTAGAGAGTTTCTAATGAAACGTTCGCTATTTGCATTATGCAATACTCACTGCTCTCAGATTGAGCACTCTGGTTACTCCACAATGCAATCTTATATACAATGAGTAACCGTAAATCAATCGTGTGTCCAAGTTCACGAGCTTCTATAAAGCCAGGGCACATTTAACAGACTTATGTAATACCAAATTATAGTTCTTAAGCCACTCCTAATGCAATCATAAGCCTATAAAAAGCTGAGCACATATATATGTTGCAGCCTAAACTATAGAATAACATGAAACACAAAATGTCCATTGTATATATTGTTTAAATACATAATTATATTACGACAACTTAACGTTTTCATCATCGCCTAAGGCTAAGTAATGTAAGGGATACGGGGAGAAATTTCACAGCCTTTCGCTGGAGCATTGTTTGCAATATCGGCTACTTACACTACAAACAGGAGACACATTTCAATTTTGCGTTATCTAAATTACTCGCTATGCCGAACATACCACGCACTTCAATAGTTTTGAAAAATGTTAACTGGAAACTTGAATAAGTTTGATAATTCGTTTTCCTGTGAACCATCGTTATTTTTATGGTTAGTTTTCCTTCGCAACAAAGTCATAAATAAACAACGCTCTTGATACTTGTATTTAACAAGGAAAAATAGATTATCTAAGATTGAAGACTTTGTATCTAAGACGCGCGAGATGCATCTAAGTACATCAAACAAGAATGTGGCTATTCTAATTAAAGATTCATATAACTGTTATTTTTTTCATTTACCTTATGCTTTAATCTCTTTACCTGTAACTCGGAGTTTTTAGCGCAACCCACTCAAGCTGACTATTTACCCAGAATTGCGTGCGAAATTTACCAATTACTTCCTTTATCATGGTATTGGTAGCTATATTGGGATAAACACACAACGAAAATAAGATTTCCTTTTGTAACGACAGCATATTACTTTGGTTAGTCGCACGCCACAAACCGGTTAAGGCATATCTGTAAATATTGTTATATTACTTCTCGTTTGGGAAATCACAAATTCGTGTCGCAAAAACTTTTACGCTTTTGGAAATGGACATTAATCGCCGGACGTTTTCTGTAAACAAGCCAAAATTTCGCAACACGCAATCAAAATACAAGTTCCGATCCGGCAAATATTCCCACTGAGAGATAATGAATTATTTGCCTTTAGCCACAGTCTTAAGATTTTTATAGTCTTATTAACTTGATTTTTCGTTTAGAGCTCAACAAAAAGTCTCTGAACAAAGATAAAAACCATATCTAGTTTTGATATTTAAGCCGTGAAAAATTAATTTTTAATCTTTACCTATGAATCTTAACCAAAATCATCTCAAACGCCAGTAACGGTATAAAATGGTTGTGATTTCTAAGACATTGATATTTTTTCTTTCTGGCAGTGTTCAGTTATCCTTAAAGCTGAGCGAAACTTTGGCCTTGGTCAAAACCATACGCTTTGGTATTGCTCCTGAAAATTATCCTGCTCGCGTTCATTTTTAAGAGTTCTATTTTCAATCTTTCGTCATCATCTACATCTTTTTGTGATTTCTATTTTATTTTATTTGGACTTACGCCATTTAATTATATTTATGTACCTATTTAATTCAAAGTTAGTCTTATTTCATGTTCAAAGTCTTCTTCAAAGTTATGTACTGTATTGTGGCTTGCAATGCTGTGAACTTAGATTGCATGTTTAAAAAGGTTAGAGACTTCCAGTTCGTGTTTCGTCTACAAATACAAGTGCTTACTGGCGACACAGTGCACAAGCTCGCCAGAGTGACTGTTACTGTGTTAGGGTTTATTTGTTAACAAACCATGCACTCCTTCAGTCACTCAATCTCCGTATGCGTCAACCAAAAAGATTAATGGAACTAATTTAGCTCTACATGTTGGTGATATTAAGTTTGTTTAGAAAAAACAAACTATGTGCTCACTTCGTTGATTCATATATAGCCGGAGATTTCATTTGTGGTTTACAGATTTTAAGACCTTTCATATATAAATTTCAACACATAAGAATAAAAATATTTACGACCACCATCAGTTTACGAATGGCAAAGACAGTAACTATGAACACCTCGCTGTTCATTAAAATTTGAGAAATGTTTTTACCAGATGTCATGCATGCATCGTTCATATTGATCTCCGCTTCAAAGCCGATTTTAACTTGTTATTCTTCTTACAAACTTGTTTAGGTTAAACCAAATATTTCGCACAAAGACCTATAACAATTCATAAACTTAGCACTTTTCTTCATAAATTAAAAATATTGAGGCGAGAAGACACTGAATTATAAGATGAAGTTATATGGGATACTGAAGTGCGCTACACTTCATTTATATTTTCGCGTGTTTGTGGCGTATTTAGAGATATGAGCCTTTTGTTGGTCTCTAGCATCTATGAACACTTCGCTGTTCATTAAAATTTGGGAAATGGTTTTACCAGATGTCATGCATCGTTCATATTAATCTCCGCTTCAAAGCCGATTTTTACTAGTATTAAAAGATTTTTATACCAACTAATAAATATGGAATTAAATGCTAATTTACTATAAATACTTTGTTTTCAGTGCTACACACTTTTTTTTGTTATAAGAACCATTTTTATAAGAACTTCAGGCTGAAAATCGGCCAAAATTTAATAACATGCCAATAACACACTTAAGGCTGAGAAATAGCCGAGAACTTTATTTTGTTGCATTACAGCACAAAATCGTGGAATCGGCAAATAGTAGCCGGATAGTGCAGCATTGTTTGCAACTAGAGTAAAATACATGAAAATTTTACAACAACAATTGCATTGCATGACTCATCATTTTCTCTCTCTGTATATCAAATATCGAAGCTCGTATAGTTTAGACACACATACAGTGTCTGGACAGCAGCCAGTGACTAAATTTTGATTCATAAACTAAACACGTAACGTTTGCGCTTAAGAAAAAAAAAAGAAAATAAGTACACAGGCCTCTTTTAAGAACCAGTAAAATGGTGTACACCAATGATTAAATTACGAACATTTTTAAGAACATTTGAGGCTGCACTCTCCAAAATATTTAAGAACATTCTGCCTCGGCCCAAAACAAAGACGTTCTTAATAAAAAAAAGAGTGTATGGCTTTTTTTTGGCACCTATTTCATCTTTTTCAAAGTCATTTCCCTTTCAACATCAATCAAGTTTTACATGGTCTAAGTTTTTGTTTGTATTAGTTTGAATCAGGAGAACAAACAAGTACAAATTAACAAACAAAAAACCGTGACATCAGTAAAAGTTTTTTCTAACAGTTTTGATCCTCGAATGTTAACACGATTGATCAACAATTTTTTTGGTCGATATCTGTCGATCGCCCAAAATAGATACTTCGCCATCTCGAGGACAACATTAAAAATGTTGCGCCGAAAGGGCCCTAGTGAAAGCATATTCAAATCACCTCAAAACAGATTTGTTAAACCTCGATGGTATTTTGGTGCCGGGATACTAATCCTGTACTGACATGCATGGTTTTTGAAATTTTCAAATGCTAAACACGAGACGCGTGCTCAACTCCAGCTGCAAATTTGAAAGGCTACAACCAATATATATTTGTAACTTGTTTGCATTGATATTGACTATGTCTGCCAGGAAAACAAACAACGTGCTCATTTCTTTAACGGTGTTCATAAAAAGAGAGCCGCTATGTGTATGTATGGATTCTGATTCGATAGTAACAATCTCTGGATCAAAAAGAATAACTTTGTTTCTATAATCGCTTGAAAGAAGCGCGCATAAAATCCAGAAGTAAAACCTTTCTCATATATTTCCCACAGACAAAATATTTACGACCATATATGTGCGCAATACTGTACATATCAAATTGATATAAACTCTGTCCTATATATTTGGGGTTGGTATAGCTATAAGAACCTTTTAATAAGACCGCGGGGCTAAAATATTCCAAAGTTTAACGGTTTGTTTTAAAAAACAACATACCAGACCGAACTCAACTTAGATGTGCATTTTTCCAATGAAATTTGTAGTTACATGTATCAAATGGCAACGAAATTATGAATTTTTTTTTTAAGGAACAAGTAGTGAAGCAGCCTGAGTACACAGCAGATCTGTCTCACATTTAATAGAAATCAGTCTGAAGAATTTCGTGTTCATATATATATAACCAAATATAGACACAATATTAGAATTTTAATTCAATAACAAAAACCATTTCACTAAATTAAAAGTGTCAAAACTTTTGAAAACATTATTAACTTTGCATCAATTAAAAGTATACTTTCTTTTAAAACAAGTCAGTCTATTATTCGTTTTGGTGTATATTCTTCTGCCTTATTAAACTTGAGTCAGGCAAACTTGTGTTCCTGAGGGAGGGTTCATTATAGCCTGGGGGAGTTGTGTACAGCACTTCTTTAATTTTATTACACATGTATAGATATCTGAACTGACATATAACTGTGGCATTCTGCTGAAAGTAAATAGCAAAACAGTTACTGTTCATCAGCAGGATAACTATAACTGGTGCAACTCTACAATTGGTTTTGCCGATCTTCTATAAGACAGAAACAAACTTAATGAATCTTCCAAAGTGATGAGAAAAACTGTGATGGCCTCTCGTTACCTCCCCCTGACGTCAGCACTAAAGAATACCGCATGCATTTTGTGGGGTAGTGCTTACACGTCTCACTTAAAAAGAATCCAAGCGCTAGCCAAACAAAACCATATTGTCTGACTAATGTTCTTTGCGACATTATTTGGAAAAAACACAGAAAGTGCTGGCTCATTACTTAGCTTACTAGAATTACTCAATGTTGAGAATCGAATATTAATAAATTTCAAGTTCTTAAATTTTCCCATAAATGGCACAAAAGGCAGCTACCCAGTATCATTGAACAATATTTCAGATATGCTAGTGACGTATACAAGTACAATACAAGATAAGCTTCTAAAGCTAACGTTTTTCAAGCCGAGTTACAGAAGTAATATAGGTAAGCAGATTACCAAAGCAATGCCATACAGCTGATATATGGCAACATCTACCGATTGACCTAAAAAATGCAAGCAGCGACAACTTTTCAAAGAAAGTCAGAAAATATTTACTCAAGAAACAGTTTCACTCACAATAAACATCCGTTTCAAGACCCCTTCAAAAGCAGGGGGTGGGGGTGGCTTACTAATCGCCCTTTCTCGCAGCCAGAGGCTGAATTACCAAGGACGCAGCTCAACGAGGTCGAACCGAAGGAGCTGTGCTGCCGTCTAGGCGCTCGGCCCCAGTACACGATCCATACATGACCTCGGAGCAAAGCCAGATTTAATCTGCTGGGAGTCAATTTTGTCCACATGTGGAGCCCGGGAGTGGATCCCGGTTCGTAGAGGTGGAGGCGCGAGTGATGACCACTACACCAACCTGACTCCCCTTAGTAGAATATTATTTACCAATAATCTTATAAGTTTACAAAATAAACCCCAACATATCATGACTAGTGTTTAACTAGGAAACTTATGGCTACCTTAGACACTAGACATTTCTAAATACTCCACTATATTTAGTTTTTTTCATCTTCTCTTTCTCGATATACGTTAAAAATAAATCTATCTATAGTAATCTATTTGTAACTTAAATCAAATATGAAATGTGAATAAGGTTGTATTGTATCAGTTGTATTGTATTGTATTTTATTCCATGCCTTAAAAAATACAACCATTCAGAGGCCTAGAAAGCCTTTGCATATTCTGAGGTATCCAACGGGTAGTATCCGACGGGTGGTATTCCACCCAGCTTTGCCGCCATTACTTGCGAGACTATCGAATTGGCGTTAAAATAATGTGCAAACGTTTCCGAAATGGCGCCAAAGTTGTCGGTCAACGTTGTGAGAGCCCAGTAGTAAAATGTCAGCACAAACTGCGGTTTTAGTTCTTCGTTCTCCATGAGGGGATAAATTAGTTGTATTTTTTAAGGCAAGGGATAAATTAGTTATATAAATTAGAATGGCACAGATGGACCCACTAAAACTGACCTGCTCCCAACAGATGTGGCTTCATAGCTCAGTTGGTTAGAGCAGTGCACCGGTATCGCAAAGGTCATGGTTTCGAGTCCCGTTGAAGTCTGAATTTTTTCTGGCTTCTTTTTCGCATTTGCTTAGATTGCGTTCATAGCCGCGAAGATCGTATCATAACGTCGTTATAAATTAGTTATGCAATGGTTTCGAGTGGGATACCGTGGAATATGCCACGCGTCACTTGTATTTTCCGAGTTAGAATCCCAGCCTGCATGAGTCGAAGTTAGAACTGAGTTGGACCTAATTAAGCTGAGCTAGACCTGCAGGCTTCACGCATTGACATCTACGTTCTGGCTTGGGTTCAACGGCTATTTTCTTAGGATTTAGATAAAGGTTATTTTTTTGATACTATGATAAGAAATAGAGCATACAAAAAAACCATTTATTGTAATTAACTATTAACTTATTATAATTTATGGTGGCCCACAATTAAGTGTCACGGCAAAAGCAAATCGATCACATTTACGGTGGCCCACAATTAAGTGTTGCGGCAAAAACAAACTAGACAAGAAAAAAAGCAAATTAATCAATCCAAAAGCAAATTGGTCACGGCAAAGGCAAATTGGTTTCGACGCAAAACTGAGAAACAGTCGCGCAGCGCAAAAGGAAAAATCCATACTCCCGACACTACCTGGAGGTCGGAAAAAATGTTTGGTCAACGGTGTGGTATACTCATGTACAAGATGATTCAATAGTCCAACCCAAAGTGGCTTTGGTGAATAACATTCATTGACATTAATGCCGGGTTTAAAAACCCTGAAAGTTCAGAAGAAAAATTTCGAGCAATGGAGGTTGTTATTTTTATGTTTGCGTTTCCAAACAAATCAGTAAATTTTAAATCCTAGTACTTTCTGGCACCCTCTTGGATTATATTATCTCATTATCTTTGAAATAACACTGTTAATTCGTAGGATACAATTTCATTCAATTTTAATAATTTTGGAACGAACATAAGGATTTTAACATAATGCATTCCTTGGCACGAAATCTTTTTTTAGGTTAAGTTTTTTTAAAAAAAGTTACATAACAACTTGTTTACTGGGTTTCCACAGTGTTAACTGCTAACAATAACGCACATTTTATTTTATCTATTTTTTACTTAAAGCATTTTTGTAATTACCGCTGTTTTTTTCCGCTAATTAGTTATTGAAGCCAATTTCCAGCCAGTGAAAATGTTCGAATAGTCTGCAATATTGCCGATCACCCCGGCACTTAGAGAGACATATTTATGATTCTGTTATGAAGTACAGCATGTCACATGTATCTTATTGTTATGTTCACCAAAGATACGGTTAGAATTTTTTACTTGTAAGATGCTCATGATAATTCTCAAGCAAAAGGAGTATGTTCTTATACTCAAACCTGTAAAATTAGTATGTTATTATTCCTTCTTCGTCAAATTCTGCATCTTCTGAGCCCGATTCCATGTGCGTCATTGTCAGCAGTTAACCCTATGGAAACCCATTAAGCAGGGTGTTATGTAACTTTTTTATGTAACCATTAAGCAGATTGTTATGTAACTCTTTTTTTAAATCTAAAAAATATCCCATGAAAAGTATACATTACGTTAATCCTTATTTTTGTTAAATTAGTTAAATTGAATAATATCGAATGAAGTTGTATCCTAGAATCTAACGATATTATTTCGAAGAGATCAGCATGCTAGCTGTGAATGATACTGAATTGTGGGATAAGAGACAACCAGAGAGTGCGAGTATAATACACCCTCTAAGTTCCTAAAACGCACTATAGGATTTAAATTTTAAAATGTACTGATTTGTTTGGAAACACAAACATAAAAATAACGACCTCCGTTGCTCAAAATTTTTCATTTGAACTTTTAGGGATTTTAAACCATTAATATAAAGAGCTCAGTCAATGAATATTACTCACCAAAGCCACACTACGTGCAAAAATTGAAATCATCTTGTACATGAGTACCCAGTATCGTTGACAAAACATTTTTCCATCCTCCAGGAAGTGTTTTTTTGTATCCAGGACTTCGCATTTGGATCGAGGGGACTGAGGCCGAGTATGGATTTTTCCTTTTGCGCGCGGTTGGACAGTTCGACAATTTGCATTTGCCGTGACCAAATTGCTTTTGCCATTTTGCAATTTGCTTTTGCCGTGATCAATCTGCTATTATAATTACTGTGACACTTGTGGGTAATGCACCGTTATAATTAACTTTAAACCAGTTATTTCTTAGAGAAAGTGAGTGCTGCGAGTACACTATTTTGCTTTTATAGCGACAATATTGTTCTATTTTCGGCATTTAACGGTGTATTGTGGACTCTAAACGCGTCACAAAAAATTTGAACCGCTGATTGCATGTATCGTGTGTACCTCACAGGGTTTAGGCTGAAGCAATCGTCAGATACAGGACTTGGCAAGAAGGAGTTTGAACAGATGACATTATTTTTTCTTGCTAGCTGCGGAACGGCGCCAGAGTTGCGATTTCCTACAGATGAGAAATATAAATTGAACTAGTTTGCCGCGGTCTTAAGATCTTTAGAATTAATAGACGAGTTTCTCTTGAGTATACGATGGGAGGATGTTGTTTATCACTTTCCAAAGAGACGTCGAGTTCCCGGAAGGGGTGGAGGGTACTCCCCTATATAATAGATTAAATGAACGGTTCAGTGACTACCTTACAGCATACAGAAAAAGGCACAGCTGTGAAACCACCCTCCTTATGTTAACAGAGAAATGGAAAAATGCACTT
>JAOBAY020044791.1:0-13692 GCA_025331085.2 Zoanthus sociatus
AGGCAATCCTGTGAATCATGGAGATGGAAAGGGCATGAAAGTGCCATGCATTTTGAGATTTATAGCGCAAAAGCGCTATATAGATGTACTGAGGAATGAATTAGGAAATTAAAGAAATGCCTTTCTCAAGTTCCGTGTCATTTTTCTTGTTTTTCATTTATTTAGGAAGTTTCTTGGTTCAAGAGAGTTTAGCCCTAAAAGTTTCTTAAGATTTTTGGTATTTCAGACAGACCCTAGTTTCTTATAAAGTGGTTTCTTATATTAAAAAAAAAAAAAAAAAAATACGTGTACAGCCAAGATATTGTAAACTACAAATCATGGAATGACTTTACGTAATAACTTTTAGTTTTGAACCGTATGAAACCGGATACATGCGCTGTCTCCTTGGGCCACCTGTATGCCTTAATTAGTGCCGGTATTTATACGGCTTTTAGTAAAGTTGATTCCGTAGTTTTCTACCTTTTTGAAGCATCTTTTTGAAGTGTCTCTGGATTGCTATTCAGTAACGTTTGCGCTTATAATGCAAAAGTTGTATATATAACTACTCGAAAAGAGGTCTTTTCTGGTCAATATTAGAAATTCTTTTTAGAAATTTTCAAAGCTAAGAAGAACAATATCAGATTGACTCGGAAACTTTGTTATTGTGATGATAATGTGTACATAATTATGTAGCTAGTTTAAACAGATGTGAGAGCCTTTATTCCTTGTGAAGAATTACTTGTCTGTGTATACTCTTTTTATAAAGAATATTTCTCCTATTTAGCACCTAACTAAGGAATTACGTCAAACGAATTTCGTATTTCCTGTTACTATGGGACTGCCGCTGGAATCCTACTATGCTTGTCGTACCATTGCTTCAGCATGAAAAGGACAGCAACTATTAATAAATATCGAATACAAAGGAGACAATAACACTCCCGTGGAAACGTGTTTTAGAACATATGATCAAACATTCAATGGGGTAAATAGAACGCTGCATGCATCGGTGTTTCTACAGAAACAGTTTTACAAAGAGATAAATTTTACACCGTAGTGAAAAAAAGAATGTTAATTGACGCTTCAGACTGGAGTTCTTCGTCGGAGTGAATGCATGAGAGATAAATAAAGAGGTGGTCATTCTTTTGGTTTAGATTTTAATTGAAATTCCAATACATTATGTTGCTAAAATTCCTTTGTCGTCGTCTGTTTTGCTGAACCAAGACTGAAGAACTGGCTGAAGTTTTCAAATAAATTTTGCGTACCATTTCGGCAATGAAATCAAACTGCTGTTGACTGCAGGTCAATGTTGGGGGATTTATTTATGCTGTTTTACGGTCAGCAAAGTCACAATAATCATGCAATTACATACTGCTCTTTTGGCTTGCAGTCAAAAAGAATATAATTGACATTCTCGTTTCAGTGTCCGTCCTCGCGTGCGTGTTAAACATTTTAGGTGTAGATAAAGATAATGGTTGAAGAGATAGTTGGTGTGATTCCAAAGACCACTTTTCAAGGCCATAAAATACGATATCGCGTATTTGAAGTAGGAAAAAACCTATTCCAGATTGTGACAAAAATCTACGACCATTTTCCGGACAAGTGTGTGTTATTATCTTTTCAAAACAAAAGTTTTACTTATTAATGCATGTATTTGTTTAAGAACAATCAAAACCATGACCAATTTGTATTTTCCACATACAGAAATGCATTTTCCTCCAGTGTTACCACCAGTAAGTTTAATGAGCTGTTTAAAAGTTTCTTTGTTGATAAAGTCAGAACTGAACATAGATTGCATGCATGATAATTTTAATAATACTACAGTAATCTTTTAATAATGATATTTTAATATTTATATTACGCATTTTTCACATGGATATGATCAAATGCGCATCACTGAATAAATACAGTTTTCAGCAGTTGATTAGATTATATACTTTTTTTGTGGCAGAAAAGTAGAAGAGTACAAAGTATGAATACATATTGATGTACAAAAATTTTACTTGACAAAAACAGACTAAAATACTTTATAAGAATATTGAGGCTGAAATTGGTCAAACCTTAAGAATATTTTAAGAATAATGCCGAGGCTTAGATTTTGTTAAGAATATAATTTTTCATGTTTGAAAAAAAAACATTACTGATTACATGTATTTCAACTGCACTATAATCCCGAATGGCAAAGCCACATACAGATCTATTTCTTTTTAATCTTTTCGATACGACAATCATTTTAAAAAGGGAAATTCCATTTCACTGATATTCATCAAACTAAAAATATTCGTAAAAATATTTAATTTAGCCTAAAATCTACCACAGGTAGCCCAGTAATAAATCTATCTATCTCATGATATTTATTGGTGCACTATTATTGTGAATAATATATCGATCATTAAATTACATGCGGCTTCGTAATGCAAGAAGGTCACTAGTAGAATATTGTCATTTACAAATAAGGGAATTCCATGCATGTTCTTTTCTGTTAGCAAAATGAATTTAAAGTGCAACGCACGTTTTTTAAGAACAATAATATTGTTGAAATAGGTCTTAGAGGCATAATAAGTTAGGTATGGTGTGATTAAAATGTATAAATATTTAAAAGACGAATGAGGGGACAAAATGCCTCAATTTAACAAGAATTCCAATTGTCGTACTTATATTATTGGTGATGACCGAGTACAGTATGCGGTTTTTCCAAAAGAGGTTTTTATCGATTAAAACTCCTAGATATGTAATGTAGAACTTTCCTGTGTTCCAAATTACCATTTATGTTTGTTTTATTGTCGAATATACTAATTTTTTAGCAATAATTAATTGTTTCTTGGCGAGGGCGCAAAATTACAAAAGTGGATTTGTTTCATTAATTCACATGAGTTGTAAAATTTAATGTATACTTTTTCATTTCTAGTTTTTAGCCAGTCTTTTTTCTTACAAAGTCAAAGATATAAAACGTATATAAATTACAACTTATTTAATATACTAAATAAAAAGATTTATATATTTAAAATTTTAAATATCGGTATTACCGCTGCCGTATTGAATTTTAAATTAGGCTGTACAGAATATATAATTTTTCCACTTGTGAAGATCACATTTCCAAATTCCAAAAGAGAGACTTTAGAAAATGAGTTCTTTACTGAGGAACATGACGTTTGAAATAAATTATATCCGTTAAAAAAAGATATATTTAATTTCGCTTGACTACAAAGTCATGCATGCATATTCGCATTCCTAAGCTTTTATGCAACCTATAATCTGAGCTGGTTAAAATGCAAGTTCCCTACGCTTTAGGCTTCAAGAGATGCATTTATCAGGATTTTACAGCTTCACAAAACTTCCAGTGCGCTACAGAGAAAAAAAAGCCCGAGTTTACGCTGCTATGCGTCTAGTTATCATTCGAATCAGATTTTTGAAACAGAAAAATGATGATAAAAAAATGTTGCTAATGTTGTGAGAGTGATCACAGTCACTACCAGGCGCAGGTCAGCCCATAGAAAAGAAGAACAATGATTCTTTTATAGAAATTAGGAACTTTAATTGATTTTGTAACTTTAAACTTCTGGCTTCCCAAACAAAATCATTCGTAGGTGCCTGGAACAGAAGACAATACAATTTTGCTATTTTAGATTAACGGTATCTTAGAAAATTTAGAATCTCAAACTGAGTATCTTTTTTTGTTTGAAGCCATTTCTAACGTCATCTAGCAACGCCGATTTATCATAAATTAGTTCAGAATGTTTTGTGTGCTGTACATAAATGTGCAACACTAGATATTTTTTCATTCAAACAACAAATTAGTCTTCGCTGAAGTTCCCTTTGTTTCCAAAATATATTGATATACTTTGACCATCGCCGTTTGTAGTGTAAGAAGATTGACGCTTAGAGCATTTTTCCTTCGTCAGAGTATCTATAATTTAAACAAAATTTTATTTAAAGGTTGAAGTTATGATCCTCGCCTTCGGCTTAAGTTATTTAAAAAGCCGAGGTTTCGAGGCAGTGCCGAGCTTTCAGTCGTTCATCAGACCAACTGTAATTTAGAGAACTTAAGGTTAAAGTTATTGATCGTCGCCACTTGAAGCTGACGTTTCGAGCGTTATCCCTTCGTCAGAGCAAGTGTAATTTAGACAATTCAAGATTAACATTATTATGAAGTGTAAGAAGCCGACTTTTTCAGTTTTATTTTTTAGACAGAGCAAGTCTAATTTGGACAACTTAATGTTAAAATTATTGAATATCGCCGTAAGTAGTGCAAGAAACGTCAGCTTACACTGATACGACGATGATAAATTTACAACACGAGTAATTTTTATGTGACAATTATTATTTGCTCGTGTAGACGAAACAAAATTGACCAATTTTTGTGTGATAATTTTATTTGCTAAAAGAAAAAAATAGTTGTCACACAAAACCATTGTCGTCTGAACTTACACTAGCAAATTAGAATTGTAAAATTTTCACTTAATAATTGTTCTCGTAGACGGGATTTTATTGTACAATGACGAGATTATTGGAAACCATGTAGAAAGTGAGGTTCAAATTGAAAGGAGACTGGAATATTTGCTTATAGAAAAAGCGATGTAAAATGAATGTTAAATCAATATGCCACCTGCTTTTCAACAGGTTTGATGTTTATTGACGTAGACAGGTTTCAGATATTTCACATGACTGTTTTTGTGCC
Organism: Zoanthus sociatus; assembly: GCA_025331085.2. NCBI lineage: Eukaryota > Metazoa > Cnidaria > Anthozoa > Zoantharia > Zoanthidae > Zoanthus > Zoanthus sociatus. The sequence continues at coordinate 4,655 of JAOBAY020044791.1, forward strand.
ACGGTTGGAAACTGTTTTTCTAGTTTAACAGTTCATGAACATATGATGTCTTATTTACAACTCGCACTAAACAATATTTTAATATTTTTACTTTTAGTTTTAAATATTTTATATTATTTTATATCTATTCGATATATTTGAACATTTTTTGTATTGGTAACAAATTTGGTATTATAATATATATAGTTCTTCAGTCATTTTTTTAAATGTCTTTGTAAATTCACTGTCATTTATCCCCAGTGAACTTTCAGTAGATGGGTTGCTCTCGCTTCATTTCTAACAAACTATTAAAGGGTACATTTGATCGAATTTGCTGTCCTTCTTTCAGTTTATTGTTTTCATCAACTTCTTGATTTCCAGCCTTGTCCATGTAATAGGAATGATGAATGCGAATATGAGTGCGTAGGTTACTAGAGCTTATGAACTTCCAGTTACAAATTGAGCACTTGTATGGCTTTTCGCCTGTGTGGGTCAGAATGTGGGACTGCAAGTTGCCGGACGTGGTGAAGGCTTTTGAACACTGTTTGCATTTGTATGGTCTCTCCCCGGTGTGAATTCGTACATGGCGTCTAAGATCACTCGAGCTGACAAAAGCTTTCGGACAATACGTGCATTTATGGGGCTTTTCTCCGGTGTGCGTCAGAATGTGCCGCTGTAGATTTGTGAGCTGTGCAAATCCCCGACAGCAAATATTACATGTATACGGTTTTTCCCCGGTGTGAATTCTGTTGTGAATTTTCAAGTGCGCTGCAAGTGCAAAGGCCTTTGGGCATTTCTGGCACTTGTATGGTTTCTGGCCTGTATGAATCAAGACGTGACGTTGGAAGTTCCACGATCGAGTAAAAACCTTGCTACAGTGCTGACACGTGTACGGTTTGTCGCCATTTCCGATATCCTGGTCTTTTTCCTCCTTATTTTCACTAAACATTTCAGGTTTTGGATCTTTGGGAACGACTTTTGAAGACCATTTGTTTTCAATTTGATCCCCTTGCGGCCCCAGTTTAGCCTCGGCTGCACGTCTTTGCATATCCAACAACCCTTCTGCTGCGAAATTAGCGCTGTTAACAAGAGATGGGTTGAAATGGCCCATGAATTGATAGTAAGCTGTGCTAACTGTGGTATCAAACGTAGGCGGTGAAGAATCTCTCGGACAATCTGATGAAAGAGAATATAAGTTATTTAGCAGTTGTTTGCTGTCAGCCGAACAGAACAATAACTTCTGTCTAATTTAACACTGCGTTCATGCAGTATCTTAATTCATCTATATCAAAAATAAGAAGTAAAACATTTTTAAATAAAAACTAAATCTGAATAGACTTTTTAAAATCCACATTTAGAAGTTTTGTAAGATCTTGTTATGCTCAATAAACTCTGGCAAATATCGTTTTGCAACGTGTTGGACCATTATTAATGTGATATTGTACTGTCGGAGAGATTTTCCTCTTTAACAAGGAATTCGGAAATATTTTAGAAGTTATTACTATTTCAACTTATTCTCCGCTATTTCTTCATTTTAAAAAACAGTTTTAACAAATATTTTAAAATGTTCTTTTAGTGTCGTTTTTATTAAATAAATATCAATCTACCTGTTCTGTCTACACAAACTGAAACTTTGCTTTTCCTTCTGTCACTCGTGAAAACAACAATGAACTTAGTTTTTTTTTCTTTCGGTTACTGTGACAAACGTCGCAAATGAGGAAGATAGCTTCTAGATTTCAAAAGAGAGAGATTTACCATTATTACGAGTGTTTAATTAATCATTTTTTAAGGTTTTGTGAAAACAAAAACTTTTTGTTATCGTTGTTTATTGTTAATAATTAATTGCCTAAAATACCTTTTCAAATGAGTCACAAAAGAGCCTCACATCTTTAATGATTATTATTCCTCAAATTCTTTTACTGAATTTCTAAACAACTCGCTCAGCATCACAAAACTAAGGTTATGATAAAACAATCGATAGTTTGAACAGTCTCTGACACAGAGGTTGAAATCTAGAAGAGGTATTTTCATCAGTTTTTACAAACATTGCGCAAGATTTGAACAAAGCAACTCAAAGACACGAAACAGACGAAGTCGTTGGATTTTTATACTTCGAAAGTCAAAAGTATTTGAATAAATCTCAGAGTTCTGCTAAAAGTTTCTATTTGCAATTTGCGATGTCTATTGGTATCTAAAATGCTTTTGAAATAAAAAAAAATTGCAGAAGATTGTAATGAGTTGGTGTAATAAATTATTCAGTGCCACTATCAAAGATTTTTTGAACAGATCGAAAGACCTTCATTTTGACCAGCAAAGACCACAGTCAGTTCAAATTAGCAATTTTTAGTTTCAGATACATCTCACCCTAAATTTCAAACAAATCTCAAATTCCTTTTTAGAGCCTATAAAATTTTTCACTGAAATTGAGATCCTAGAGACGCCTAATGGTTTGTGGAAAAATGGCAGTTAACTATGATACATGTGATACATATCTTCTAGTACCAAGAATAGCTTTTCCATCCTGTTAGAGTTCATGATTTTTTTATTCTTATTTAGAACGTCTTTTTATTTATAGAGGTACAAACTCAGTTTAGCATACTTGCATACTACAGAACTCTGGTGGAGATCGAGTGCGATTTTTTTCAGTATTTCAAGTAATAATTTCACTTCAATTGAGCTTTAATTGTATTAGTAAAAACGTAAGGTTTTGTTACATTTCTTGGATTAAATAGCAGTGAAACACAGGAAAGAATGTAGAAATATAAAAAAGAAGAAGAATGCACACGAAATCATACTTTCTGGGCTTGCAAATAATAACTAAAAATTTAAGTTACCTAGTGAAAATGACTAACTTTAAAAATAGGACATAAAACTGTAGCTACTCACCAAAGTTGTTGAAATTAGGTTTCTTGAATTCTTTTTTCTTAACAAGAAAAGATCTTGGCATTTTGGAATAGCTGTTCTTAATTTGTAGGTCGTTCTAAAAAGGGGAGTATCTAGAATGCTTCAATCGTCTTGATTTCACACAAAACTCACTTCTGTTTTGACTCGAGCAAATTTGGCTGCAACTGAGCAGTCGTGATGTATTCGGGCTTATTAAAGGCTCAGTTCAAAGACAGGTGCATCAGTAATGGCATAAGGACAATATTCCACTTGATGTTGCTGGTGCAAATCTCATTAGGCAGAGGAGCCGTTGGCGAGGTTATCACGACAAAGGAATTGTTGTCATTCAAAATTTTAAATAACTTTGTCCCCTAAGACCAAAGCTAGTTGTTGACTTATTAAAGACCTGTTAAGCTTCATTAAGTATTCAATGTACTGCAGGTTGTAGCCCTTAAAGGGCAAATGGCAAATCGCGCTGCAGAGAACAATAGGCCGAGTCCAATAATCTTCGATCGTGCAGCTTAATTGCGTATGCATGATGTTCCTCGTTCATTCATCTAACTCAAAAGCCGACCACCAGTGCTTAACCAATCACATTGCAGGAAAACAAATACTTTTTGCATGAGACTACCAGAACAACATAGTGGCCCACATTAAAATTTTAACATTTGCAGAAATATCTTCTTTACTTAAAAGCTTTATTACTGAATTTAAGAACCTTTTTTTGAAAAAATGCCACAGAAGCATTGATTGCCTCTGAGAAAAAAGTTACATGCCGTGAAAATTTGCTTCATTTTCTTTGTTTCATTGCTTCATTGTTTGTCGATGTGAAGTAGGACAGTATATTATTCCGCGAAGCCATGCACTGTCAATTATTCATACAGAGCAAACTCGTATTGTTCTGGTGAAGAATATTAAGCTTTTTAACTGCTCTTTAAATTCTCAACAACTAATCCGAAATTTTCATTCCCAATATCTCATACAAGACACCTTCTTGATCAGATAAAATCCGCAACGTCAACTTGGGAAAAGAAATCAAAATCTTTTGTACTTTGAATTGTTCCACTAACTAATTTTTTTAGTTAGTTAAAAAATAGTTTTGTCTCGAGTTTTTGGATACCAGCCTTTAGCACTTAGCAACGAGAGAGTGAAACAAAAGATTGAGGAACTGGTAATTTCATGGTGGTTTGTCTGTTGGTATTTTTCTCACCGGCAATATGGCTGCACTATTGGCCGTCCAAAATGTCGAATCGCTCGGCACGTGTATCTTTTCCACCAGCAACTACCAGCTGTATGACTGTGAAACCGAGTCTCATACAAAGAAAATATCTGCCATAATAATACTTCATTCAAAAAAAAAATATCTGTGAAGTTCTTTTAAGCTAACCTACGTTTTGAAATCCATGTTCCTTCCTCAACAGCAAAAATTGATGTCGATGAATGATAAGAATTCATGTTTAGTTAAAACCTTAATCCAACGAGAGAATGTTTTAATTTGAGTCAAAAAAGAAGGCGAGCCGTCATCTTTAGCATGTATATTTAATCCTGCAAACGTTAACAAAGAGCGTCGGAGCTGTGAATTTGTGGACATATCTATTGTTGTCGAAGTAACTCGCCCGCTAATGAGTAACTGCGCTAAGCTTTTTGTTTAAACGGTTGCGTTGTGAATGGTATCGAAAAAGATCCAAATTTTTCACTCGGGTTAGTTTAAGACAACATTCTAAAATAACCCCATTTTTAGATGATTCTTATACCATTAGATTTCATTGATGTTAAAATTCTATGGTTCTTTTTAACTCTTACGCAATTTAAAAACAAAGACAGTTTTTCAAAGTGTGCAATCAGGCCCTTGGTATTCAAATAGAGACAAAAACATAACAAAGCAACTCTAAATAAGAATTGAATGACTGAAATTGGAACAATAAATGATGTAAAGGTTGTTCCGGGTTTTTGGAACTTCTGCCGTGTTTCAATTTATGAATTGAAAAGTCACTAAAAATAAAACTTGTATTTCCAAAAGCTCCAAATTTAACGATGCAAATTATCTTGATAACAATTTATTTTTAGAAGTAAGGGTAAAAGTTCAAATGCCGACAGCATTTCTTGACTCAAATGTTTGGAACATGTGACATATAAAAAGGATTTCTCTATGAAACTCAGGTTTCGAGAATTTTTTTTATGTCATTTTTATAACGAAAATGAGATCATGGTTTCACTGTGATGGCAGTTTTACATTTTTTGCACAGTCAGGGTTATTACCGCCGAGTTAAAGATATGTAAGCTACTCAGTTGAAATTAAGTAGCATCTGTTACTTAGCCATAATTAGCAACAAGGAAATAGAATTAAATGTAAGACCTGCCATTTTAACGCGTAATTAGATTTATGACGGCATCAATTACCTCGAGCAAAACTCCTAATGTAAAAGAAAATGATGGCGCATTTCCTTTGCCCAAGGAAATCACGCATGACGATCTGTGTTGATATCATACCGTTGATGTCAAGTGCAGAAAAATCAGTTGATATGCTTATACAGGAAGTGTGTGAAATATAAACAAAATTGTTTTTTTTATTAGTAGAAAGTGTATTTAGTAACGTTTTAGTTGTCAAAAATAAAAATGAATGATGATACAATTAACTTGCTTTCGGATAAATCAACAGAAGTGTACTTTTTTCCATTGAAATTAAGAAACGGATATATATTAAAACGTTTTACACCTTTTGCGGCATAAAAACTAAAAGGGAAAAGTTAGTATTCTTTCTTGGAGGGTCAAAACAAAATTGTTCAAAAAAGTTTTAATCTGCCATTGAATAAATATAGAGACACTATTTATTCAAAGTCTTGCATGCGAAATGTGCGAATCCTTTAAAAAACCGACACCTGTTGCGTTGAGCTGATTTCAATTAGGTCTTTCATTTTCTTATTTACATTGGGTAATATTGCATTTCGAAACATAAAACTTAGAATTTCTTTTCTTACTAGTGGCCGAGTAAATGGACCATGTTCCATTCTTGCCTCGAGAGCTAAGAAGCAGTTGAAAGATTTTTTTGTTGAGCTACGTGTTGGAAAATACACTTAGCCTTAGATAATTGTGAAATAACACAGATAATTGAACTGACTATAAATTGCTCAAGAACATGCACAACACATCAGAAACAGGCAACTGATTTTTCTTTTTCTTTTTTTTTACTCTTGCCGTATGAATAAATTTAACTTATTGTTACAAAACTGTACTTGGCAAGATGATGTGGTTAGAATACAGTTTACACGGCTTTTTTATATGAACAACTTTATAAGAATAATGAGGCTCAGATTGGCCGAAAATTAAGGATAATTTAAGAACAAGCTCAGGCTGCGGCAGAAAAAAAATGAAAATGTTTCTTGTTGAAACTTTACGGAATCTTGTAATTTACGTTACAGAAACACCGTTTCACATTTATTCATGCAATATACTAAAAGTTCCACAGACGAGCAGCACTGTTTCTCAATGACTTGTCTTTTTATTTCGCCAATATTTTTCATGTTTTCAAACCGCAGAATCACAGAAATAAGAACAAATTAAAAACAAACTGAGGCTGAAACAGCCACAAAATTAAGAACAATGACCCTCGGCAAAATTTGCTGGTTCTTATAAAAAAAAACCGTGAAGTTTGGTAGCTTTCAGGAATCTAATCCGAGGCATTCTTATTAATGAGTTCTTATTTTTGACTTTATGTACCATAAATATACATATAAAACCAAATATTTAAAAGAAATTACACGCAAGAATGACCAAATGTTGAAAATTTATAAGGTCACCGTTCATTTTGGTTTGTTTTGAATGGTGGTGGCTGATTTTTTATAAAAATTTCCAACTGTTGAAGCAGTTAATCAAGATCATTCATTTTGACGTCTTTGTAGAGTAGAAACTTATAGCTTTTTCGTTTCAGTGTTCATTTTTAACTTTTAAAACAATTTGGATGAAACCCAACCAATAAAGTGACCATTTATTTTTTATGTTGAAGAGTAGAAATGATTGGTGTTATTTATTTTAACTTTGAACCAGTTGATGAAACCTTGTAAAGTAATCATTTGTTTGACGGCCTTGAAGAGTAGAAATGATTGGTGTTATTCATTCTAACTTAGTTTGAACCAGTTAATTAAACCATATATAGTCACCATTTTGTTTATCTTGTTGAGTAGAAATGATTGATGTTATTCATTCTAACTTTTGAATCAGTTGATGAAACCCTATAAAGTGACCATGCATTTATGTTAACATCCTTAAAAGTAAAAATGGCGGCCCGTGTTTTTCATTTTAGCTTTTTAACTAGTGGCAGTTGATGAGACTGAACTCATTAAGTGACCATTTACTTGTTCAGTTGTTTTCAAAAAAGGAAATTGGTGTTATTCATTCAAAGTTTGAATTCTATTAATATGAAGTGATAGTTAAAAGGTTCATTTCGAGTTGCTAGTTATTCTCACATTTTCTTTTTCTTCGGTTGATGAAATTATCCAAACCAGCCATTCATTTTGTTCGCTTTTTATTTCAGCTATTTTTTAAATTTTGCTGTTTACCAGATCTGAAGTTATCATTATAAGCGTTGTTAAATTGGGCTCTTAAGATGTTAATAGGCAAAAAAGCAAGTTTTAAAAACTAACTTAGCTCCTGCTGTGAAAATACTATTGCTTCATATCTTCCCACAGGTGACCTGGTGGCAGCCATTTTTATAGAACTTCATAAAACCCTTTCGTTGTCATTAAAATAGCGAAGCTATTTATTCATTTGCTATTTTCTAGAATTTGTTAACAGCTGTTAATAGACACAACTGCTCGGTGAGTTTTTGTTTTCAATATAATTATGTTGTTAAAGTTTGCAAAGAGTCGTCGGTTTAAAGTAACTTTTATTATTTATCTAACATTTCATTACTAATATTAACTAGATTCCTAAATTATATTTGTTTATCATATATCAAAGTTTGTATTGTTTCAGATTTTTTTTTAATTTTATTACTGAGACACGTATTTTCCTAAATTATTCGCGACTTCTGTTTCTCATATGAGGAAGTTTTAATCTTTTTCTGTGATTTTCTATCATTCATAGTCAAATGTACCCCAAGTGTCGTAAATACTAAGGACATCACATTTCACTTTTCGACAGTGCGGCAACCATTCATGAACGCTTTAAGCCAAGATTTTAATTTATTAAGTGCCATATATTAAAAGCATGACAAACAAGTATCTGCATAACTCACACTTTCTCGGATTTACCCAGAGATATCAACTTAAACCGTACGCGCAGTCTTTTGATACTCTATCGAGGAACTTAAAAGAACCCACACACATTCATAGTTTAAAGTAGGGTAGTTTTCCCGAGAGGAAAGAGAGATCGATTCATTTAAAAAAAATCTTGGAGAAACTCCACTTGACATTTAGTATAAATGACACAAGTAGGTATACACGCGTTTTTGTATAAGAACCAGTACATTTTACCGAGACTCATTTGTTCTTAAAATTTTGGCTGATTTAGCCTTTGATTTGTTTTTAATTTATTCTTGTTTCTGTGAGCGGTTTGAAGACTCGATGCAGTTTTTAGCGCACCTCCGATTAGCTAGAAATTCCTTACATTACATCTCTTACAAGCAGTCGAGATTTTTATCGCCTGAATACAATCCTCGTACGTCTTCACAATGCTTCCGCCTCGCCAGCCTCGCGTCTTCGCAATTGCATAGATTTCCATAATAACATGCTACCTAGTGCCTTTGATAACTTTTTTAAGCCTGTCTCAACAGTACATTCACATCGCACAAGACTAGCAAGTAAAGATTCTTTTCATTTACCCCATGCCAGAACAAATTATGGAAAGTTTAGTCTTCGTTTCCTAGGAGCTAAAATTTGGAATGAAACTAAAGAGGAGTTTAAATCCTGTTCCCAATATCTATTCAAACGCAACATCAAAAATGATATTTTAATGTCTTATTAACTTTTCATTTCACACAAATCCTTATTATAAATTGTTGTGGCATGGTACTGGCATTGTTTTGTATGTTCATATTTATAGTGTGTGTATATGTTTTTTTTTTTCGTATTTTTTTTTCTTTTCTTTGATGTTTTTCCTTCGTTTCCCGCTTGTAGATACCGTAATCAATTTATTATGCTAATGCCAACTAGCCTAGTTTAGCTTCTGTAGTTATTCTG
>JAOBAY020044809.1:0-23299 GCA_025331085.2 Zoanthus sociatus
ATGCGAGTCCCATTTTTGAAAAATGACTTGTTGTTTAAAAATATATTGTGAAACTCAAAAAAGGGATGCATTTGTCGACTAATTTTAGAAGAAATATTAAAGAACATCGGTAAATGGTTATTTGAACCACTATTTTTGTAATCGCGGGAATAATTTTTTACTTTTAATAGTCGTCGTTTCATTCGTGATCCCATAATAACTGCTTTCTTTGAAAACTAGTTGTGTACTCTAGTTACAGCATTAAAAGGTTTTAAATCTTTAGCTTTTTAAACTACAAGAAGCGAACTGTTAAATGGAGTGTTTTCACACAATCTCATGAGTTGCAAAAGACAATAGGAGTAGCGGCCATGTTGGTTCCAGAGTGATCAAAACTATCATTTTGTTGAGAGTACACTACATGGCTGCCATGACATCGGGTGAAAACGATCTAAAAAAATTGTATACATGTGTTCATTATCCAGTAATTACTGATTTTTGAAATAATATCGAGAAAGATTGATTCCTGATCTAGTAATCAGTGACGTCTCGTATACGTCAATCCAAGTAACCAATCACACGCTGCCTTGAACTGGGAACTGTGGGAAAAGTCCGCGCCAAAATTAACCAGTTTTTCCTCTTTTTCTTCATTTGTTCTTGCCTTTACATTTTATTTGCTGAAAATCTTAAACTTAACAAAATTGCAAAGAGAAAACAAGATCAGGATAATTCAGTTCTATTTTGTTTAAAATAAAATTCAGAAAATACGTGAAATGTTGCAAAACATATATTAGAGACCTTTAGATCCGAGGGCCAGGACAAGTACAAGATTTTAAGCGCGCGCGAACTCTTCTTAGGCAAACTCGTTGTCGAGAGAACAAGAATTTTGCTGGAAAAAGCGCGCTCGCCGTCCTTGGATCTAAAGGTCTCTATTATTCTCTTATTATTACTTTCATTATACCATTTGTAGGGTTTACGGGTATCGACCAGGTTTATGAAGCACCCGCCAATCCGGATTTGATACTTAAGGCAGGAGAAAATACTGTGGATCAATGCGTTTCGCTTGTTATTCAGTTGCTTACAGACAAGGTAACGGTTTCCGTTCTTCGTTTTCATTTGTCGCATTTTTACTCATCTGTTGTACTAAGTCGCACAATGAGTCCGTTTTATCATTGGCCGGTTTGATACTGTTGAAAATAGGCCATTAGAACATCAAACGTCTTTGATTTGAAAATTGTCGTGAAAATGTGTGTTGGGTAGGAGACCTTGACACAAAAGGCTTAATGTTGGAAGATTTATAAATTCCAGGAATTTTATACAGAAAACAAATCGTACTTGTAGTTTATCAACGCCGGATATTCTATGGCTTAGGTCAAGCAAACATTTTTTCATATTTTTCTTTTTCTTTTTTTCAAATCCTTTTTTTCGCATTTTTATTGTTTTATATCGCTTACTTTACCGCTTGACAGAACTAGTTCTAGTCCTACGTCTTTCCTCCACACGAATCATTTGCACGTCTTTACTTGTTTTCAGCCTTAAAAGTACTTAACTATGAGATTATCGGCAGAAGAATCCACGAGGGGTGCCCGGGAAGAAGGAAGGGGGGAGGGGGTACTCTATTAGTTTTTCGGTAGGGGTGTGCCGCCCAAAGCTGATACCCTACCCCAGACCATTAAGTCAAAAATCATACTCCGCCCTTAAGTAAACATACGTTAAAAGCTGCCTAAGTGTACCATTTCCATTAGCGTGCTATAGGACTGGCGTCACATCTGTGCTGGTCGTTTTGTTAATACCATAGATGTTATCATAACTCTCTCAACACCAGAAACTGTACCCTATCCCAGACAATGAGATCCCTAGCCCAATTTCAAATTAGATACCCTGTCGCAGACCTCAGGGAAATATGCTACCCTATCCCAGACTCTAGAGCTCAAAACCCATACCCTATAGCAGGGCTCGAAATTAAGAAAATTTCATGGTCGTATTTTTGCGACTGGCTGCAAAATTGTAGTCGCAAAATTAAAAAAAGTTGAAAAGTAGTGGTAAGGTAGCGACTTCTGGCGGGTAATTTTTTTTACTTTATTATATCTAAGAGATGAAGATTGGTCGCAAAATTGCGACCGCTGTTGAAGTTTTAGTCGCAAAAGGAAAAATTTAGTCGCAAATGCGACCGTATCGGTTGCAATTTCGAGCCCTGCCTAGGGGGAGGTTTAAAGGGCTACTTAGGGGAGGTTCCAGCAGCATACTTAGATGGCAGTTCAAGGGGTTCTTGAGGCCCCCCACTGTTTTTGCTACAAGTACAAACTAAACAAAATTAAGACTGTTGACTAATCACCAGCCACTACATATGCTATACTGACTCATGCTTTAGATATAAAAATATTAAGAAATCTTAGAAAACTTTATATCTTTTGATAAATACCTGGATTTTTCAACTCGGCAAGTGTTTCCTCAAGATGGCTTCTGCGGTCTATCATAATTAACAGCAGCCATAATTGCTTTTGCTGACAGTGAGGATCTGGGAAGGAGGAACTACTAGAATTTTGGTATTCCTGTTGTAAGACACTAGGCAGGAAGCCCACTATAATAGGTTCCATGATTTCTCTCGAAATTTAGGGAACCTCAAGTTAGCACTCAGTACTGTACTGTGTAGCTATAAAAAACTAAAAAAATTCTCAGTATTTCAAAAATCTCATTTGTACCTTTCCCCCTCTTAACTTCAGTACAAAAAATGTACCCCCTGATTCCACTGCCCCCCCCCCTCCCCTCCAAAAGGCCATAATTTACAATCGGTCCCTGAAACTTTTTAGCTCAGAAATATACCCTTTGCACTCCAGTGTGAATGATAAATATTTTGTTTCTCAAAAAACGAAATTCATCATCAAAATGTGCCACATCAATAATAGTAAAATGCAAGTTTCGATCGGCCGAAAATTGGCAAAGAATGAAAGATGCAAATAATTTTAACCTAGGCAGTGACTATACGCTCGACAGCCGGACATGGTCTTCAAATTACTAAATGTCCGGCAGTCCATATACTTCAAATAAATTATCTCCTTGAAACTTAGCCATATTAAATTGAAAATGTTTAGAGTTCATTTTGTAATAATTAATAATAATTTATTCACTTAATATAGCACCTTTTAACATATGAATGATCAAAAGCACTTTACATAATTCATTGAAAACACAGCATGAATATGATAGTAATGTATCTGTTACATATTTTGATAAATAGAGATGTAATCAATAAAAACAGCGATTCCAGTTATTATAACCTAATAGTAATTCTATCAACTACTTGAGACACTATATTTAGTACTATTTAAAAGGTAATTCAATTATAATGTTTCTATTTAAAAAGAATTTGTAACGCTAATTTAAAAAGGTGTGTTTTAAGCAATTCTTAAATAAACTAATGGATTCGATCTCCGGGATATCAGCTGGAAGGCTGTTCCACAACGCAGGTGCAGCAGCATAGAAAGAGTGAGCACCAAGAATTGGGTGCATGGCTTTGCCCCGGGGGGGAGGGGGGACTCCCATATAAAACAGTTGGGGATGCTCGTCGGAAATTTTGAAATTAACCCCTAAAGGAGACCATCTGGGTGTGGCTCAAGCTTTTTGTGACCCCTAAAGGATATCAATGTGGGTGTGGCTTAAGCAAATTTTGAAAATTTGGCAGCTTAACATATTGGCCCTTTACCCAGAACACCCTATGCGAGACCAAAATCCACAATTTACACCCCTAAGTGACATGACGAGCATCCCCGTCTGTTCCATATGGGAGTCCCCCCCCTCCCCCCTTCCCCAGGCTCCAGCTTAAATATTTCTCCCTCAGTCTGCAAAATTCAACTTTCATGCCAAGATCTGAGCCGTTAAGTGAATTTGATAACTGGGCAACCACTTCCTTTGCATTTGTCTGTTTAGTTTGTTTTGTTAGAAATTTATGCTTTAAACTTGTTTACCTTGACTGATGGTTGAGGTTCTGGTAAAAAATGTAACATTTCCTTCATTTTTCCTTTCAGTACTTGAGCTGAAGAAAGCAACAAGAGAAACTAAAAAATATAGTACTTAATTATAACAGTTAACTATAATGAATTTTTTCCTCTGATAAGCTGGGAGAAAACAAAATTACTCGAACATAGATTTTATGGCATTAAGCTTATTTAATACTTAAAGGTACAATCATGATGATATGATAAGATCTTCGTGGTTATGGAAGAGAAATCAGAAACAAAAATTCAGACTTCAATTGGAGTCGAACCTGTGACCTGAGTTTACAATACCAGAGCAGTGCTTTAACTAAAAAATTAAGATACAGGTACAGTTAAGGCTAAGGTACATTTTACAAATCAAGAATAATTATTTGGTTTAATTAAATCTAATCCAAACTATAAATAAATTACCATCAGATATATATAGCTGCTAGGAAGTAATTTATTATTAATAATTATCAATAATGACTTGCAACACTCAACTCAAGAATTTAGTCATTACTGAGAGTACTTGATGTTTAATTGTTCCTAGTAAGTATAATTCAATTAATTCATTAATTTCCATGCAGTCTTAAACTGAAACCCAGCTTGAATGAATGTAAATTTATTCAATAAAAGTAATGAAGGTCAACGACATACACAAATTGAAGGTAAGTCCTGTTTACTAGAAAAAAGAATTTGATTATTTTTCCATGAAAATTCGAGTTTAAATTTTGAACTGTCCAATTCAGACTCGAGTGGTTGGCTGTGATTAATTTAACAACAGACATTATGATTGTATAAAGCTGACTCAGAGCTTGAGAGAGCTAATACACTGTTACATGCAATTACATGATCAGTATTGAATTCTTACCAATATTAATTTATCAGTCGAGAGCTACTATAAACTAATTTTAAATTCATAATCAATTAACTTTAAATTACAAAAAATTTCAATGTGTTCATATTCAAATTTACTTAATTAATTTTATTATTTAATAGTTATTTAATATTGAAATAATGTCAAAATTTCATTTAATTTTTAAATGATAATCTCCTAGAATTTATAGAAAGTATGTCTTATTTGTGAATTTCTTTTCAAAATCTAAGGCAGCATACCTCGGTCAATAATATTTTATGAAATTAATATCATTTACTAGTGAATGAAACGACTTTTTTATATTCTAATTATGTCAGTGAGAACTAAACAGACCTGTCGGTTCAAACGTGTTCTGGTACACAACTTTGTGTGTTGAATCAAGTTTTCCTGATGATGTCTACAATGAAAAAGTAGTAAGAAGTCTTGGAGTAACTGCAAAATACTCTACCACATTCTGCCATTCTACCACATTTTAGTAAAAAATCCCCTGACTTAATACCTTACATGATAAAAAGGTAAATTTTATTAAAGACATGCACTGATAAAATATAATTACAAAATACTAGCTTTCAACAACTAAAACTGCTAATTTCATCAGGTAAAATGAGTAAAATTGACAAACCAAAATAAATAATAAAAGATGGATAAAATGTAAGTGGATACTATATAAGATAAAACAAATATAAAAGACAAAGGCGTTAAAACTAATGTTTGTTTAAAATTTTAAAACCTTTGTCTTTTATACTTATTTTATATTTTATTTAGTACTCGATTACGTTTTATCACATTTTTGCTAATTTTATTATTTATCAAGTCCATTGAAGTATGTCATTCGAGTCATCAAGTATTAAAAACGCCAACCTACTGTAACAATGAGTAAATAAAAATGGTATCAAAAACTTTTAGATCCGAGGACGAGATTTCAAGCATGCACGCACTAATTCAAGCCGCTTGTTGTCGAGAGGACGCGATTTCAGGCAAAAAGTGTTCTCTCGACAACGAGTTTGCTGGAAAAAGCTCGCGCGCCTTCAAATCTCGAACTCATAGGATCTGGCCTCTAATGTTTGTAACAGAGCATATAAAAATTGCTTACACAGTATTCTTTTCTACAAAGTGGTTCTAGTTGCGAACATAACGTCAAAATTTCCAATGCTACATCACTTGGACTAAATTGTTCTTTCCATAATGGCTCATTAAGGCGAACATCAACTAGAATGATCAAGAATTGTTTTGTAAATTGGCAAATTAGCAAATCTTAACTTCTAACAATTACAAAGCATTGTTGAAATCTATTAGTATTAACGCAATAAAAATTAAAGCCAATAAAAATAAACGCGAGATTCACTCAATTTTTTACCTTTAAAGCTAGCATTGTAGCCTGAAGGAGCCGATAAAGGTCCTGAAAACAAAAAGTACTCTCTATTCATTTTGAAAACAAGTTGTTGTAGTTACGAAATGATTTTTTCCTCCTCAGTCCCCCGGCGAATCCACCAAGATAAGCCGCTGTGCAAGTTACTCGTCGTCGTTTTTGGAGGGTTGATCTATTTGATCTATTTGATTTTTTTATTTTAGTTTTAAAATGTTTTTTCGATGGAGATTATTCACTCAACAAGTTTCTGTTAGTAAATGTCGGACAATTTTTATTTAGGTGATAAATTCTTTTATTTTTGTTTAGTTTTATATAATATATGGCTTTATATGAATGGCCATCAACAGTCTGTATTAATAAAAACATTTGAACTATTGCCATTTGCAGAAGAGTTGGATATCTGGAATGTGGTTTTATCCGTGTACTTAAAGTCGTCAAGAAGGCTGTAGCCAGACTCAGGCATTCCTCTTCGATGGAGTGTGTAAAAACCCGTAAGTTTTATTATTGGCTACCTGTGTGCACACGTGTATGAACTTTGGCCAAATTCTCACATTACAATTTTTAAAACAACTTGGCAAGTTGTAATATAAGCTAAGAATTTGCATAGGATGGCGGTCTTGTTTAGGAATGTGAGATCTATTTATCCGAGAATGTTAGGAACAAGTACTTATTCATTAGCAGCAAGAAATCCAGTACTTCTCAAAAGACGTAATATTCAGCCATTTGCTACATCTGCAAAAGCTAGCTCAAACACGTGAGTTTTTATGATCTGTTTTCTCTAAACTTAGTGACACAAACTCCCATATTCCTATTGGAATAAGAAGAGACGGAGAAGAGGAAATTTATGTGTTACTATTTTTGCAATAACGTGAAATATACTCAGTTATAATTTTCATTATTAATAAATATTATAACATAAAGCTGTTTAACTTTTTTTAAAGGTATAGATAAAGCGATGTGTCTAAAAATGGCCGGTGGCCAGCCAGGATCTTAAAATTTTTAAATGACCGGCATCCCGCCAGGCATTTGGAAAACGCGGAAATCCGGAAATGAAACTGGAAACAAACGTATTGTCAAATTTCTAAAATAACAATTCACGTACAGAAGTTGTAAAAAAATAAATGACCTGTAAGTGTCAAAAAACGGAATGGGCAAATTCTTGACTGCAACAGCTTTAATGCATTGACTGTATTTTTCAGTCATTTTCAACTTTTTTTTAAAAAATTGGTTTGCTATTGTAACGGCTTTTTGGCTTGGAAAAGGTAAATATCCATTGCTTAATGAATTATTTTGTCCTTGAAACTTAAAGTATGTCAAATAAATGCAATTAGCACATGCTAACTTTGTAATTTAATGTATTTTTCTCTAGATATTTATCAAAAATGTGGAAAAGTGCAGAAAATGAAGAATGTGCAAAATAGTGCAGATTTTAGTGTGGAATCACACTGTGCACTTTGCCAGATGCCCTGTCATTAGCTCTGTCCCCACCCGTTCCCCTTGCCTATTTCTGACATTGAAGTTCCTCTTTAAAAAAAAAAAAAGAAAAAAAAGCATGTTAAGTATTTATAGTGGTGATCAGTATATATATATATATATTCATTATTTACAAAGATTGAAGGAGATCTTCTATCAATTTTAATTTGTAATATGCAGTGCTCTTACTAATCATAATTTGTGTTTTAGGGTAACAATCAATTTTATTAATTTAAATGGAAGCAAAAGCTCTGTGATGGCAAAAGTTGGTGATACCATTCATTCTGTCGCAGTGGATAATGACATTTCAGATCTTAAATGTAAGTTTTATCTCATGTGGGAATGTAGGAATTGTAAAACTTACAACATAAACTGAAAAATCAACTGGTGTACATAGTACTATCTATCTAGACTTGGAAAGCATTTGGAAGAAAGCATTTTCATAACATCAAGTTAGGTATCTGTAGCACATTGGCTAGTAACTATTAGTATCACCATATAGTTAACATTTTGGTCAGGGAGAAAGACGTGATATAATGTGGAATCACCAGCTCAGAATTAACATGCAATAAAAAAATTAAGAACTCGCGATACAAAACTAATTACAATTATTCTGAGCCAGTGATTCCACATGATTATATTACTGGTGTTGGGAGAAAATATATTTCTCATATTGGCTCTGTGGCTGTGCCACTCCACCAATATGGAATATATTTTCTCCTAACTAGCTGCTAATATAATGTGGAATCACCAGCTCAGAATTGCAATTAGTTTTTAATATTAAAGCTGCTGAAATAGGGACTAATTCCACATTGGTGTGTGTATTTCCAATCAAAATCTACTATAAATAATAATGAGCTTGAAACCAATGGACAGTTGTTTTCAAATGGCTTTTGGAACCTCATCAGCATGGTTTAGCTAGCAGGTTCCCATACAAGATAAATAACAGTAAATGAAACAGTTTTGCTTGTGGGATGCAGCTTAAATGATAAAATATATGTAATGTGAAGAAGACAAATTACATGTGTACAAATTTGAAACCACTGACGACAGAAGTGGGCATAAAGGCCACAATGGTACTAGACATTAATTACCCAGCCTTGACTCTGCCTTAAACATAGCACTAGAGACCTTTAGATCCAAGGACGAGGACGAGGACAAGGACGAGATTTAACTGCGCACTTGCTTTTTTTAGCAAACTCGTCCTCGAGAGGACCACGTTTGCATGAAATCTCGTCCTCTTCACAACAAGTTTGCTTTAAAATGTGTGCGTGCTTGAAATCTTGTTCTCGTCCTCGTCCTTGTCCTCGGATCTAAAGATCTGTACTACCTCAAATATAAAATTGACATACATGACTTGTACAAATTGCATTTACATAGAGATAATAAACTAGGCAGGGTATTTGATTCAGTGGTAAAAATCTCTACTAGGCTTTATATCCATTTGAAATTGGTAGAGTTAGTTGTGGATCACTATCAGATCATTCAGGGGGAGTCTGACTCTTACTTAATAATATGTTCTTATGCCCATTGTTTAGTGATGAGCATAGGCCATCGACATATGCCTGTAACTAGGGGGGAGCACTGGGTGCATGTGCACACGTCCCCTCCCCATCCCCGTCCCCCATTGGAACCGAAGGTCCGCTTTTTTTGCAAAATGTCGCTAAATGATGTGAAGCCATGATCTTGTCTTGGTTGGTGGTCTGCTGTGAAGTCTGGGGACGAGGCTACTAGACTTGAGACACAATTATCCAGAGGGCTATATGTTTGTTACTATAGTGATGAGTTGTTGCATGCACAGGGTTGTTGTTAGTGATACGGCATCAAAGGTCATTTCTTCGACTTCTAGATTTCTTTATACTTATATTTTGCTTATATTAACTTTATATACTTATATTTTAATTTGCTAACGAAAAAGAGTCACCTATATTACTCATATAGGTCCATTTTGACTTGATGTGCACCCTCCCGGTAAATCTTTTGGTTATGGCCCTGCAACAAAAGTCTTCCAACACACCCTGTTCATCTTAGCTATCATGGTGATCTGAGGCCAAGATTGCCAGTTTTCTTTGCATTCTCAACTGACTTTTGCCAAGTGCTTTTTGGTTTTACTCTCTTTCTTTATTCTGCATGCTGGGTTCCTGCCCAGGGCGTGTCTCATTATAAAATATGTCACCCTGTAATTGGTTTTCTGAGGGTGTGTCCTGATGATGTGAAAGTTTCAATGGGAGAATCGAGAGCAGATCAGTTACTTCTCAGGTTTTCACCTGCTCGAGAATTCTCATAAATTTTGCCTATTTTTTCACCAGGCTATAAAGGCACGGAGAACATGTTTTATTTCTTTTATAAAATTATTATTTTTTATCTTAATAAAGAAAAAGACGATGTCCAAAGCTTGTACAGTTTACTTTGAGTTTTTTCATAAGACTGTAACTTCTCACAACTTGGAGACAGCCAACCATATTACTTTTATTAATCACATCATTTTAGTGCTTATAGCGTTATGAAAACACACTTGTAGACCTATCAAAATGCATGTACTATCCAATTATTTTATAAACATGCTTATTTATGGTGCTTTTCAACATGTTTCAGGTGCTTGTGGGGGCACTTTGTCCTGTTCTACATGCCATGTGAATTTTGACCCTGAAGAAATGAGCAAGTTAGACCTTGATGAAATAACTGATGAGGAAATTGAAATGCTGTCTATAGCATATTCAGGTCGCACTGAAACGTTAGTATGATATTAGTAGAAATATAAACTAAAATCGTTTTCCAAGTCCAGTGGCTTGTTTAATCCAGTGTCAATCTCCAGTTTCTATAGTGCTTTAAGTGGACGATTCTTTGATTCCTCCTTGCATGGATGAGATACTAATCAATCGCAGGTTTGGCAGTTTAGATCACAATATGATGCTGGTACTCTTTTACCTACCCTGAAAGGATAGAAAGCTGAGTTAGCTTCTGAAGGCAGTAAAGAAGGTTGCACAAAATAATATTCATTTCAGATTGTTAGGGCGATGAAATATTTATTTCAAATTTAAAATTCAAAAGAGTTTTATCACTAAGACATGTTCTATTTGTAACTTCGCAGGAAAAGCAGCCGCTCAAATCCAACAAAGTTTTTATTTTATGAATTCCTATTCCAGAATAGGTCCAAATAAACGCACCCTAAGTCGTGTTTGGATTAAGTCCTTCACTTAGTAGGTATTTTGTCTTACCAGTAGACTAATCTATAACTCGCATCAGTTGATGTTGATAGTTAATATTCAAACTTAAGTCTATTTTATTTTTTACTTAGATCCAGACTTGGTTGTCAAGTCACTGTTACAGAAGCGTTTGACGGAATAACACTCACCATTCCAGAGTCGAGGGATGTGAGAGAGGATTAAGGCGTTTGACAGAATAATGCACCTATCAATGTTAAGCCGCTGGGGGGGATAGGCCGGGCATAGGTGGGGGATTTGACAGTAGTCATCGTCCCGTAGTGGGGACTTTTGACCGTTTTAATGGCCTTTCTAGCAACATTTTATTGACTTTTAGTTGCTATTTTGACAATCCACAAATGCCCTGGGGTGGGGCATTTGAACAGAAACTCTCAGCCTAGTTCAAATGCCCTGCCAATGCCCGGCCTCCCCCCCAGCAGCTTAACATTGATAGGTGCATAATGTGAGTAGCCTTTCATGTAAATTGTTCTTCTAGCATACTACTAGTCTAGCAGCCAGCACTAAATGTTACTAGTCCCAGACCAGTGAACTATCGCCCTTTTTGAGTACTGCTATGGTGAACATTATTTCTTACATAGTTTAGTTAGTGATTCATGAAAAATGCCAAATATTTTTTCATGTGAAAACTGAGACTTTCAGATGGATATCATATAATTTTATATTATTACTGTCAAGGAGCAATGGTATAATTCATTCATAATGTAACTTTTCAGGCACATTCAATATATCTAATTGCATGTTTACAAATAGCAATCACAAAATCAGTATTAATATTCTTGGCAATGCTCCACAAAACAATTATTAATAACATTATGTTTATTAAAAGTAATAATTGCATAAAACATTTGGTGACACAGGTTGCACTATTTTTTCAAAAGCCAAAAAATGGGTGATTCTGTTTAAAATCTCTTAGCAAAAAAAAGTAAGGTTAACAGCCAGGCACAAACATTTTAACTTAAACCTTCACTATTACTGTACATAGCAATCAATATCCTAGTGATAACTGATTCTGCAAGATATTTTGACTGTAGGCCTAGTTTTCAAAATGGAAAACAGCGGTTATGATTTTTTAATGTAACAGAATTTGTCCAAATTTATCATAAGAAAAAAACATGGCCAAGATGACACAAAAACCATCTTGTCTTGCTGTATAACTTTACCAACATGGCTTGGATTTCTACGATATGCCAACCAGGTCTCGAAGAAACCAGCATTTATACAAAGCTGTAACTCATACTGAACAAATTGCTGAAAAAATTACTCATGATGACAATGGATTGAAACTTCAGCAACATTTACAAGTTTTTGCAGAGAACAGTTTCAAAGGTAACATAGGGTAAACAGAAGCATGATGTTTTTGAATTAGCCTTATCATAAAAAATTACTAATCCTGGTTAAATTGACAACAGTACATTTTACACAATGTCATCTAGTAAAGGATAAGCTGTGTTACACCACACAAAAAATCACATTTATTTTTCTACTGCAATGATTTCTCATTCTTGATTACATGGTAAGTTACACTGTAACCATAAGTACGGCATAATAAAGTTGGCTAAATGCCCTGATACAATATTATAAACTTTTCAATATATTTACACATAAAACTTTTATATACTGATAAACAAAAAAAATTAATGAAAAGCACTTGTTGTAGTAAACAAAAAGGCATTGCTTACAAACATTTTATACCAGGTTAAAACTATAAAATTAATAGATTATAGAAATTTGGTCAATTACCCTAACTAAGACAAAATATAGAAATCTTAAAAACCTGCAGTTTTTGCAGCTGTCGTATCAACTCAAAAATTGTTCCTTGATGGCCTAAAACTTGCGTTTTGGTCAATGCTTTAAAGAAAGCCTAATGTCTTGCACAAATTAGTGTCAAGATTTCTGGACTACAGAAAACTTCCACAATTAAAGATTCTGACAGAAATAATTTATAAGCACACTGTCTAACTAACACCGAGTATGTTGCTTGCAAATCTTTATTTCAAGACTGCTTTTTAATTTGCTGTTTGTTCAGATGTAATGGAGAACTAAGATACGTATAGTGTAGTGCTTTACTGCTTTTGAAAAACAAGTATCATAAAAACTAGTTTAATGTTAGCCCTTTGTAAAGCAAGTGAAAACTTTTGATGTCTTGAACAAACTAATGTCAAGATTACTTGATCACATTAAACTTCCCCATTAAAGATTTTAAAATGATGAACAAGCACACTGTGACTAATATAGCACTGGGTTGCTTGCAAATCTTTAATACAAGAGAACTTTTTTCTTATTTGTTGATGTTTGTTAAGATGAATGGAGAAACTTAAATAGTAGATATACAATGTAGTGTTTTAACTGCTTTAAAACCAAGTAACTTAGTTATTATCAGCACTGTTTCATTCACACAGTTACCAAAAATACATCAGAACAAAATACACAAACCTTGTATTCTGCTTTCTCTTGAATATAAAAAAAGCCAGCCCAATTCTATGTGATATTTATAATACATTGTTACAAACACACACAAAAGTTCTAGTAACAAATTTTCAAATATAATCAAAGGAATATCAACATAAATGGTCAAAAGGCAATACAAAATGACATATAGCAATAGAGAACAACGTTAGCAGCAGAAGTGGAACTCAGAAAATTATTGAAGCAATAATCACCTCAACCCGCATTCGCGTAACTTTTAGAAATAAATTTCTGGAATTGAACAAATCAAATTTTAGTATCCTTATGTCAACAAACCACTGGTTTGTAAAAACTTGAGATATGTCAAAACATACAAACGAAAAAATATATATAACTAAGGATGCAGAAACAATATACACACCTTTTTAATTCAACTGGTTGCGTGTTTGATCACGTTTAGTTCAAGGAAATATTTCTATTCTATGAAAATTAAGTTCATTATTTTCAAGTTTATTCGAAGTAATTCTTTGCATTTCATTTTTTATTGCACTAAGTTTTTTAAGTGAGCAAAGGATTTAAGAAATACTAAGGTAGAGGTGAACTAAATCGCAATTTAAATTGAAAAAGTATGATAAATTCTTTAAACTTTAAAATCTTGCATGTCGACAAAACCTAAACAATTGAATTGTATTTCCTGCATCAACTTCTTTATACACTGACAGATATTACAAACACGCCATTTTCGTATAAAAATGAACGCGGTTAGGGCCTTTATCAGAACTTAAATTGCTTTCTGTTACATTTTCCAACTTCTACTGCTGCGGCTGATTCATCGCCTTCTCATATGAAAAACGTACAATCGATTCACGAGCAAAGAACTCCAAGAAAAAGCCATTCTAATGTTAGTGTTGAAAATAGAAATTTAGGAAAATTGTTGTATTTCGAAAGAACATAAACTAAAATTAAAAAAGTACTACATTTTATGTACAAAGTCGAAACAGAGAACAAAACTTGGCAACAATGTGGATCAAACAATGCAATCGTTGAGGTGGAAACTAATCGTAATTCACAAGCTTGACAATAAAGCGAACGAGGGCCGCAAAGGCATTTGAAACAATAGTGTAGCCATTAATAACAAGACTATTGTAGTATGTGGGAAAACTACCGACTTCACAAACTTGTACCAAAACTATCAACTACTAAAGCAGTCTTGTTTAACCCTTTAAATGTAAACGAAAAAGCGTTACCCAAACTTAGAATAAATAACAAATCTATTATGTTTTATTTTAGCTAGTTGCGAGTCATGTACTTAGCTGTGAGACAAACAATTGTCTGTGTCATCAACGCCATGTGCTTGAGTTATGAGCGAGTTGTATTCTTTCTATCCTCCTCCATTAGAACAGATATCTTTTATATACGGCAGCCAAGCTCTGCTTTAATTTCGATGCTATGTTGCTGCTCTCGTTCAGGTTCTTGTGAAGGTTTTTGATCCACGTTGTTCAACTGTAGCGTCCCATGGGCGCTGGAAGTTTGAGCGTCATGAACTAAACTTTGGTTCGGGGTATCGCTTGCAGGAGCAAGCGAACTGTTTGCGTTCACAAAATTTCCGTTAGTCACTGCAGGGACAACAGTTACAGTATTTGTTGCGGCTAAATTGCCGTCCGTCGCTTTTTCAGTTGCTAATGGGTCGCTGATATTTTCACTGCCGCTAACAACAGCGACCGCGTTGCTGTTAGCAATAGAACTAGAAATGAGAGGCGCAGCTACAGTAGCAAATTGTGTTACAGGTATAGCATAACTCGGAGCAGCCACAGTTGAAGCTGGTGTAGACCTCACAGTTTGAACGGGTACACTCTGAGGTTGAATAACAGCCGTAGATCCGGCCCCGCTAGCAGCGGTAACAAAAGTTGGTCGTAGAATCATGCTTCCACCTTGCATATGTGTTGTAGCTACGTACTGCAAACCGCCAATTGAAGTATATGTTACAGCGCCTGGAACGGTTACCGCTTGGCCTGGTGGAAATGCCTGTATAGCAGTTTGAGGAGCTATAACAGTCGTGGCAAAAGTTGTGTTCGGCGACGCAATAGTTGTGGCACCATTCACAGCCATCGGTTGAGTTTTGAAGGCGTCCTGATGGGTCGGCCAGCCCGCGACCATCCGTGGTTGAGCATAAGGACGTTTGAGCGACTTTTGTCGTCGTCGAGGCCTGTATTTGTAGTCGGGATGTTCCTCCTTGTGTTCTTTATCCAGCCTTGCAGCTTCGTCGACGTATGGTTGTTTTTCTGCAGCAGAAAGCATTCGCCACAGTTTGCCCAACATTTTGCTTAGCTCGGCGTTATGAACATGGGGATATTGTTCTGCGAGCTTTCTTCTAGCGCTCTGGGCCCAAACCATAAACGAGTTCATAGGTCTTTTGACGTGATCTTTTTTCGGAAGCTGGACTTCAGCATATGGTCCAGGCATAATCTGTGTTTTCACAGGCACACCACTTACTGTAAAACTGCCGTCAATTTGCGGACAATCTGAATTTACTATACTATTGACTGTCACACTAGCGGTCAAACTAGTTGGGTCGGTAATACTTGAGTTTGGAACACTCGAGTCGCTTACAACGTGTACTGGCGCTGCTGTTTTCCAGTTGAAGTTCTGGTCACTAGTTTTTGCTTGCTCAATTTTTTCGATCTTCACTTCTCCGGATTTCTCAGGGCATTCCATAGACCCCGATTCCTCCTTTACAACAGTAGCCATGTTTGTTGCAGACAATTCACAACCTAAGACAAGACTAAGGCTGTGACATGTTTGAGATCACGTGATGTTCTTGACACGTGATGTGAAAGGAAGCGTGCGGCAAGGAAAACGAAAGAAACAGCTCGAATTGCACCAACAGAAATTTCTTCAAGCGCGGCAAAGTCCGCTGCAGCAGAGACTTTTGCTTTTCGATGATCACAGATAACACAAAAGAACACTTGAAACCAAGCCGACTCGACTTTTAAACAATACTAAATGAGACAATGAATTTTCATGTGTGTGCGGTATTGTTATTGAAAGAGCCAATAATATTCGTGGAATTATAAGCATGTGTGGGCGACGGATTGTTGACAATAGCTGGCTTGATTAAAGGAAACAGCCAACAAAAGGAACAAATGCTTCTCTGCGAGGTATTGTTTCCGCCAGACACACAAATGCAGATCATTTTATCAACATCATTGAAGGTCGTATGAGGCGCAATAATGGTTTTTAAGTTCAAACAAAAAGCTATTGTACTCATTCCCATTTTGATTGGCGAGCGGCAAACAAAGAGACAAAATTAAATCAACAGCTGAATGAATTCACATCTTCTTTTGTTCGACGAGTACGATCGTTATTAATTTTACCTCCTTTGTTCAGACATTTTCTCAAAGCAATCACGAAATACAAATCTGGAAATTGTTTAGTACACATCTTCATTGAATTTAGTACCCTTGTTTTTTTTTACAAGAGCCTAGAATCTTCGCTCTTTTCGTTGATAAAATTATCATAATTTTAACACAGCTTCAAAACAGCTGCTTTTTATATGCTCTATTGACAGACACAAAATTAAAATTTTGAGTTCTTGCCCGCGTGAGAGACAATAGAATTACTTCTCATATTTTTTCGATTTTCTGTCTCTAAAAACAATGAAATATCGCAACGTAGAAGTTGTGAAAACTATAGTGAAATAAATATTCCTTGGTTGGCAATATTCCATTGCCATAGTCCGGAGGTGTTGAAATTCATGCAGTATACAGCTTCAAGGCACCCATCAAATTTTTAATGCCGTTTTTAATGACATTTGACGAATGAGAGTAGGTTGATAGAGAATTGAGGTGAACGGGATACAAATGTTAAATGAAAAAGACTACATTTATTTTTTTATTATATATCGTTTTGCCTTTTCGAGTAAAATTATCTAAGAATTTCTTGCTATTTTACTTGTTGTCTTATTGAAAATATCACAGCTGCGTCGCGATCGCGTCGATCGTCGCCTGGAGAAAGCAAAAACCATGGTACATGGTAGCTTTAGCGAAAGCTCTGGTCGATACGGTCTGAGAGCGTCGGTCTATTTCTACGGCCTATTTATTTTAGTAATGACACTGACTACTTTAGAAAACAAATCTGTGCAATCTAAAATTATTTCTGCGACCGAAGCAAGTAGCTATCTCAGTTCGGAACACAGTGTAATCTTCGGATACCACACTAACAACATGCGATTTATACGATCAGCGGTTCAAGGCATACACATACTGAATCGTATCGAGATGTCACTAGCAATACATAAATGCGATCAGCGGTTCAAATAAAAATAAGTTTTATATGCCGAAAACAGAACGGTATTTTCACTATAACAAAATAGTGTGCTCACAGCACTCACTTTCTGTTAGAAATAACTAGTTATTATAATAAATATCACAAAAACCATCTAATAATGAAACCTCAAGATAATTTATTAAAATAAATTTATAACTACAGTATCTCAGTATGTAGGAACAATTTGTACTTTAAGTTTGTAATAATTAAAATCTAAAACAAAATTTTCTGAGAAAGGAGCATAACAAACTTAATACCTTTTTTTTCAAGTTAACTAATTCATCTTATAACAAACCTGAGAAAACATCAAGGAGGTCAAACTGGTTGAAATTTAACATCTGTAAATACTAGAAAGGAAAAGTGAAACTTTAAAACCATTTGATAATAATTATTATATAGTAATTATATTTAACACTTATCCTAAAAGATAAAAAAATATCAGTCAAGAACGTTCAACTGACCCTGGTAAAGAACAGCTCGGCTGTCCTACAAAGTTGCTCAATGTTGTAAGCTTTCAGTAGATGCGAGAATGGACCATGGAATAACTGTGACATCAATTTACAAACAAATAATTAATATATATATTTTTAAAATGAATAGCTAAGGTGTAGATAGATTGTAATTCTGAAAGTCAAAATCTAGTTGTAATAAAAAAGTAATGACAGCTCAACATGATAGTACCTTAAACATTTTATAGCTTTGTCGAAGCACAGCACCTAAAACAGAATCCTGTAAGAAAAGAAATTTTGCAATAAATGATTAAATCACTGTTGCTATAAAATCTAATTAATTGTAGTAAACCATGAAAACCTTGATCCAAATTCTTTATTGTGGAGAAACTATAACTTTAGGGGATGTAGTAATTAACCATTTTAAGAGACCAAGGGTATAATCATGTCAGAGAATGGGTAGGGAGGATAGGGAGGGTATGTGTGAGACCAGGGGTATCAGGCCATGGGTAAAAAAGCTGTGAAAAGACTAAAGTTCTCAGGCCATGGATAGAGAGGGTATAAGTGATACCAGAGAGTCTCAGGCCATGGGAGGGCAGGGTATGCATTAGAACAGGGGTCTCAGGCCATTGGCAGGGAGGGTATGCATTAGAACAGGGGTCTCAGGCCATGGGCAGGGATGGTATACATTAGAACAGGGGTCTCAGGCCATGGGCAGGGATGGTATACATTAGAACAGGGGTCTCAGGCCATGGATAGAGAGGTATAAGTGATACCAGGGAGTCTCAGGCCATGAGTGGGGAGGGTATGCATTAGAACAGGGGTCTCAGGCCATGGACAGGGAGGGTATGCAACAGAACAGGGGTTTCAGGCCATGAGCAGGAAGAGATTACTTTCATATAAATCATTTTTGAAAAGAATTCTAGCAACTACCCACCAACACATTCTAATTATTTCTTTTCAACATAAACATACAAGTCATTATTTATTGTTTCATACTTGGGCCTGATACATTACTAGATTTTTTTTCTGTTGTCTCAATTAAGCTTTACACTTAAAATAGTAGAGTGAGCTTATTATTAAAGGATGGGAGCTTGATATATCAGATTTATTAACTTGTTTAAAAATTTGCTGACCATAATTTTGCATTACAAACCTGCACATCCTCGTCATAATACTCTGTTATCTTTTTTCCATCTTTCATAACCTTTTCACTGAAAGGAATGCTTACCGTCTGGAAGCAAGATAGTTTTTAATTAATTTGGTACTAGTTTTCCCTAACATAATTTCCTTTCTAAGGTATTTTATTTTATGAATCCTATAATCAGTAGAAATATATTTTTTGAACCAATGAATACACTTGGTGCGGCACTATGAAGCCACTTTCAAATGAAAGGAAAGAGAAAAGTAGGCCAGGAGGCCCAGAGAAACTTGGGTGCAAATTGCAAGGAGGGAATTTGAGAATTCAATGGGTCTTGACTTAGAGCGATGGACAGAGCACACCCAGGGCATACAGATGATAAATAAATGGAGACTACATGTGGATACCATGCAAGCCTCAGCGGTTTATCACAATTAACTAACTAACACAACTTACTTTGGATTTGAAGTACCTACCAGTAAATTGATTGTTAGGAAAAGTGATTGTCAAATTCAGGCTTAAGGGAAACAAGTCATGTAATTTTGATTTTTTAGCCAATAAGCATGGGAAACATTAATTTTGGTGGCATGCAACTTGGTAGGGTAGGACACAATCATAACTTTCTTACCATAACCATCCAGAACTCTGGCTCCGCTTCAAAGAATACTTGACGTGTCTTCTGCGTATGTAATGCTTCACAGGGTTTGTTGATAGAAAAGGTTCTATAATCAGAAATAACATATTTTGGTTCTTCTCATTGCATTGTTCTTCTATCAATGGTAAAACTTATTGCATGTATGACACATTCATCTGCTATGGCCTTGTCTTCTCCTAAGGATAATCTTTCTCTGCCCCCTTTGCCTCATTTCCCCATGTGTAATTTTTTTTTCTATTAATGAAGGTAACTATTAGAATTAAAAATGTGACTCGTCCTGATTAGTTGGTTATCCTAGTGTAGTGGTTATCATATTTGCCTCACACCCACAAGATCCCCAGTTCAATCCTGGCATGGTGTGAGGTTGTTTCACTAACATAGCTGGCACCTAACCACAGACAAAAATTAACTGTTGTGCTCTGACATTCTATAAATAACATAGATCCCATTTACACAAGCAGGACTTATCTCGGAGAACTCCTGGATCATCCCCAGAAAGCATTTACAGTTACAGTATGTAGTACACTACATTTATTTAGCAGTTTTCAAGTTACCCAAGATCACTGAAAGTAGCTGAGATTGTGTTTACACTTGCACTACCTGACAATAAAGCTAAAAGCTAAATCCTTTACAAGCCTAGCGGCCCATGGAGCCAGTGCTTATCTCCAGTTTCTGTAGTTTTAAGTGGATGAGAGTCTTTGACTCACCCTGGACAAGACACTAATCCATCATAGGTTAGCCCCCAGCAAATGCTGGTACTCATTTACCTACCCCAGAAGGATGGAAAGCTGAGTTGGCTTAGGCGGAAAAGAAGGTCACACAAATCATGTACTCAAATCTTGGCAAACTGCCAGGATCAAACTGGTAACCTTGTGGTTGGAAAGCAGAGATCTTACCAACTGCGCCAACCATGTCGGCAGACCTTAACCTAAGGAAACCAGTATGTTTTGTGGTCCCTCGACGGCCCAGTCTTGGGACTACAAAACATATAACTGTTTCCCTCGGTCTCAGTCAACAAGAGTTAAATATTCACCAATTTTATGATTTTTTTGTATAAAACTGCCTTAAATGTTTTAAGATTTATTTTATTGACATTGAAGTCAAAATGGAATTAAAAAGTTTATATAATCATGATTACAGAAAAATTGGCAACATATATTTTTCCACAGACCAAGCTACACTAAGTACACTGTAGTTGTATTCCGCATTCTGCAAATTACACCCACTCTTAGCCTGATTAATGTACTCACTCTGTAAGACGACTGTTCAACTCTCCTGGATCATTACAATCAAACCAACCAATATCTTGATTTAATATGGCTCTGAAGAAATGAAGCCGAATTTGTTTGATCTGCCTGGCAGCTGTCAAGGACCAGAAGCCCATCTGACCGTAGCCAATAACAAGGGTTCCAATAGCAAGGTATACGTAATACAGAGCATATTTCTGAATTTCTTCTTCAAGATTAAAAGCAGATGGTGATGTTGAATTCCCACTAACAAACTTGACATATTCTGTAAAGACAGTAATCAAATCTCCAAATATAAGGAACTGCAATGGCATTGCCACACCATGAGCAATAGAACAGAACACTCCAATGGCAATCAACAGCTTATCAATTCTTGTTGCATATCGAAACTGTAAAAAAATATAATTTGAGATATTAGGGTTAAAGTGTATATATCACTCAAGTAGGGTTTTTGTATATTATATCAAAGTCCTTATATACCCTTCTAATGCTGATTCCAAAAGAAAAAAAAAATTGATTAAGATTTTTCTTTGTGGTGTAATTTGCATTTAAAGTCTGGAAAAATCACTTCCAGATTCACTTTGACCGAGCAGTGGGAGGCTGGTAACTACTCTATTGTTTTCTGGTCTGTAATGTCAGAAACAGAGTATAGTAAGTGGAGATCGTGTCCTGTTTCTTTGACTGTTTGTGTTCCATTTTCTTTTAAATATGATTGCGAGTTTTGTTTTAGGCAGCTGAAGAAACGTAAAATGTAAAGATAAATGAGGATACCAATTCATTCATCAACTTTTTATGATGATCCTCTGACTGAGACAGAAAAACTAAGTCATTGATTCATTCAGTCCGTGCAGAGCACAATGGATGAAATTATGGCAGTGTGTGTATTTCAAAGAATTTTAAAGCAAATTTACTATATGAGAAGATTGGTTAAAGATGATGTTGTGTCTGTAATCTTAATTTAAGACGGCAGCAGAAACAAACCAATATACCGTGGGAAGCTCAGGTATTACT
The DNA here is from genome assembly GCA_025331085.2 of Zoanthus sociatus. Classification (NCBI taxonomy): domain Eukaryota; kingdom Metazoa; phylum Cnidaria; class Anthozoa; order Zoantharia; family Zoanthidae; genus Zoanthus; species Zoanthus sociatus. The sequence continues at coordinate 22,132 of JAOBAY020044809.1, forward strand.
TTAAGCTGTTTCCAGTATATTTTCACATATATGACCTCTGTGCTAAAGTGAAACTTGAAGTGTTTCTAAATAATTAAGTTTTCCATAATATACAGTAGTTACAAGCATGGCTGCAAAAAATCCAAGCTTAACGTTTCCTTCATTTCAATAATTGAAATTTAGAACTCTTATGGTCAGATTTGTTTTGTGTTGTCACTTTTGAATTAAATTTTTGGTCGTAGTTGCTCGATTTATTAACACAACTCAAAATTTTATGCTCACAAATTACACCATTTTTTAATGTATGTTTTTAAACAGAAACCTGAATTGCTACTTTAATTATTAATCAGAACTTAAGAGGTTTATGCTTGGTTTTCTGAATTTAGCCTTTTAGGAACGTCCATTTCCTACCTTCTGCAATGTGTAGCAAAAATTGTCATTGTTACATGCTTTGTATCATTTTCCTTCTAAATTAGAGTTAAAAACAATTTCAAACACATTGCTCTGTTGATGATTCTTACAAACATTTTATTAAAAAAAATCGTCTTTTGAATGTGTATCTGCATGTGCATGACTTTAATTTAGTATTTAAATAGAAATTATTCTTCTTTCAGGTTTATAAGAAGCATCTCGTTTGCCCACTTGGAACATGGATGAAAGACTCATCTATAGGATATACAAAAAACTATTAACTGGTTTCAAACATTAAACATCTGTTTAATGCTGTGTATTTTAATCTCATGTTTTTCATGTAATGTATGATTAACATTGATTATTAACTGAGATTGTTTTTACACACATTAATATAACTAGAAGTGACTGAAATTTTGACAGCCTCATTGGCTTTGCTCAGGATGAGAAAAGTGTTCTTTATTATGATTTATTTAAATCATGTACAGTTTTCAGCTTTGGCAAAAATCTCACTCAAATCATATTTATTCTTATATAAATAATTCTGGTAATGTAAGTGTTTTTTTTAACCTGAAGTCGATAATTCATGGCCAAAAATTAGTTGGAAAGTTGCTTTTAATTATTAACCAAACATTTGCCCAAACTAATGATCAAATCTCAAATTGCCAAAAAAATGGGAGACCAGAGTGCACATTTACAAGAAAATAAGAGTAATCAATATCTTAGTGGACTTGCAAAAATTCAACATTTATAGAGATTTATCAACTGAAGCCACTTA
>JAOBAY020044810.1:0-13690 GCA_025331085.2 Zoanthus sociatus
TCGCAGGTTAGCTCCCAGCAAACGCTGGTACTCATTTACCTACCCCGAAAGGATGGAAAGCTGAGTTGGCTTAGGCAAAAAAGGTCACACAAATATTCGAATCTCGGCAAACTACCCGGATCGTAACTGGGGACCTTGTGGTTGAAAAGCAGAGATCTTACCAACTGCGCCAACCAATTCCGGTGATAGCATGAAGAATATGTTTTATTTCTTTTATAAATTTATTATTTTTCGTGTTAACAAAGAGAAATACAAAATATGAAGTGCGTATTTATACTTTAATTTCTAAACACTTGTAGACCAATCAAAATGCACGTACTATCCACATTGTTTTATAATATCAATCTAATTAAGCTTATGATTGTACGGTGTCTTGCACATTGGGGACGATTGTATGACATCTTTGCAAACAAAACTAAACTACTTTTTGTATCTTCAGTTTTTTTATTCATTTCCCTTGAAAAAGGTTTAAATTAATCATGGTAATGGCACGTTTTAATGCTTACTCTTTCATATTGATATTGCTGGAAAAGATTTCATTTTTGAATTTGATATTATTTGTTTTGCAGAGGACGACGCTACAACACCGACCGCTATTCCAACAGTCGGTAAGAATAATTTTTGTTGAGTATAATAATGATATTGATGATAATAATAACAATTATAATGATAATTGCCCACGAACAGCCTAGCGAAGACAAGCAGCAGAATTAAAACAGTAGAAAAGGCAAACAGTTCTTTTAAAATACTGTTTTGATTATCTATTATCAATCCCAAGATTACAGCTCAAATGGGTCTCTCGAACGTCGGAAACAATAACATGAGTTAAAGATTTAACCCTGAGTTAGGGCTAATTGGCTATTAATCTAATGTGCCCTGGTGATAAACAACTAGAAACTAGCGAAAGTTCTGTGACTTTGCACTGTATTTATATTTGTGAATGTCACACACTATATCATTAAAATTGTTATGCAAAAAATATCATATGTTGTGACAATAATTCTTGCTCCCTCGTTTTTCTCGATACAGCGCCTACCACTGGCTCGTGCGACTTTGAGAAATCTTTCTGTGGGTGGAGGAAAGCTCCATTCGGCTCAGCCGGTTTCAACAGGATAAGAGGGGAGACACCTGGGAGAAACACGGGACCTCGCTATGACCACACCAAACAGAACCAGGATGGTAAAGAAATAATCTATTTCCTCAATTTCTCGAGTTATTCAAAAAGTGTTTTTTATGTGAAAACACTGTGATGGTTAAAATGACGAACTAAGAAAGCTATACGTGTTTTCCCTAAAATTATCATTCAGAAAATTGATCCTAAACTATTTTGCAAATTTTACTAAAAAATGAGTACTGAAATAGAAGTATACTATTATAATACATCTGTTCTTACTGTTTGTTGTATTGCTAATATGTCACCATTAGATTCCTATTTTTTGCCGAAGATATGAATTTTATAAAGAAAAATAATTGCAGTGCTAAGGAGCAATTTTCCTTTAGGATATTATGTGTACATGAGCGGCTCTCGAGTTAAAGCTGGTCAATCTGCCAATCTGTCCTCTCCAACCATGAAACCATTACCGGCGAGCTGTCGTGTAAACTTCTTCTTCAGTATGTATGGACGTGGAATGGGTGAACTGAGACTTTTAGTAAAGACCAACGCAAATACATCCGAGGTAAGTTATCCAGTCTTTGAAAATGAAGACATAAAAACGTTTCTTCTGTTCTGAATTTGTGGCACAAATCTAATTGTTTATCAAGGCAACATGTCATTCGTCCGCCAGGTTGAGCAGTCTTAAATGATAAAAACAGCTCCAAAGAAGGTGGGCGACGTTTTCTAGAACTCGAGGTTTTCCTAAAAACTAAAACTGGAATAAAATGTGGTTCATGTGTTTGTCATTGTCGAAATACCCTCTACGTAAAATCCGTTTTTCAACGCACGTATTAGTTTTTGTGTTTAGTTACCTTTTTCAGTACATGTTAAAAGCGTCTTTCATCTCATCACAAAACCGTGTTAAGTGAAGCATTGGTAATAATAGGGATCGTTTGTACGGGTTTTTAGGTATGGAAACGATCTGGAAACCAAGGTGATGGCTGGATTCGTGGTAAATCTGACTTCGATTACCTGATTAACTCCCATACACAATTCAGTCTAATCTTCCAGGCTACTCGTGGACCAACGGCCGAAAGCGATATTGCTATTGATGATATTACCTTCACTGACTGTATAAGTAAGTTATACCTGATGATATCACCTTTACTGTTTGTATAAGTAAGTTATACCTGATGATATCAACTTTACTGTCTGTATGCGTAAGTTATACCTGATGATATCACCTTTACTGTCTGTATACGTAGGTTATACCTGATGGTTTCACTTTTTCTGACTGTTTTAATAGGTAATACCTGTTGGTATCACCTTTGATGACTGTACAAACAAGTAATACCTGATGATATATTTTTCATTGACTGTATAAGTAAGTTAATCAGGTGATATCACCTTCACTGAGTGTATAAGTAAGTTATACCTGATGATATCTTCACTGACTATATAAGTAAGTTATACCTCATAACATCATCTTCATTGTGTGCACAAGTAAGTAATATCTGATGGTTTCACTTTCTGTGACTGTATAACTAAGTAATACCTAATGTTATTGCACCTTCGATGATTATACACGCTAGTAATAACTGATGATATAATTTTCACTGACTATAAATGAATTAAATGGGATGATATCACCTTTACTGACTGTATAATTAAGTTGTATCTGATGGTATCACTGATGATTTCACACTCTCTGACTGTAAAAAAAACAAGTAATTTTATTATGGTAGGGCTTTACTATCAATTAGTGTGTAACTTATACCTAATGATATTACAATTCATATTTGGTAATTGTAGTTAAGTTATTCAATTTCATTACCTTTGGTTTCAATAAAAAGATCTTTTTGACGACATAATCTTCTTCAAAATAGATTTCTACCACCATTAAGTGGTGTTGTCGAACTTTGAGTTGAAAGTATCACACCCTTTAGATGAAAAAGTTGCTACTAAATATTGTTTAGTGTGTTACTAATTAGTATTAAATGGTTTATTTTCCAAATTTGTGCAAACAGTTGAATTTTTTTCTATTGTGCTATCTTTGCAGACAACCAAAAGACTTGTAGACGAGATCAGTTCCCATGCCGTGACACAAATCAATGCATCGGTTCTAAGTGCCAAGAGTGCGTCAGCTATCGCGATGTATGTGATGGAGTGCCCGATTGCAACGATAAGTCAGACGAAGATAATTGCCCACGTATGTTTCACCTATTACATATAGTCTCGCTTCCGTTCCTTAATAGACCTGCGCATAATTCAGAGAAACAAAATTGGAAAGGCGGTAGAACTGAGTTTATTTTCTTCCAAATCTTTCTAGATAGATTTTCAGAAACTTATCTGATACCTAGATCGATTTTTGGAAGGAAAAAACGCGTGTCCTGCGTGGATATATTATTTGGGTATTTGTTTTACTCACTTATGCATCATAAAAAAAAATATCTTCATTCTCAGTGCAACAAGCGAACCGGTTTAATAATTGCGGGCGACCAAAGGGAGCACTCAACACTAATCTGAACGCATGCGCACTATGTATCTAAAAATAGAGACTTTTTTTAATCTTCCACTGGTATGAATGGTATATTTTGACACGGTCGTTTGACGACTTGGTTAGAGCTCGCTTGACAGATTCTGATACACGATCACTCTGCAGTTGTAGATTGTTTTTAAAGCAATATTTCTATAGATATAAACCAGTAAGTTGCGCACAAACTTGAGATTTTGTTATTGTATTTTCCCGACGCCTTTCAGTTGTATACAGCAACCTTCTTCAGGGAATTTACAAAATTATAACAACATAGCGATTTATATTTTAAGTAGCACATGAGCAAAACAGGAATGACTCAACTACTGAATTGCGCTTTGTGAAAATATCTTTGGTGTTCAAATAGATCTTTATATGCTATCAGTGTTAAAATCGATTATTTTTGGGGCTTACGGTTAGCACTAAAAATATTGTTTTTTAAAAACTAAAACATTTTCAACAAAGGGTGTTGTATGCCTTCCTCAAATAATAATACTTTCTCAGTTTCCGGCCGGCACTTTCTAAGCTCTGCTTACCCCTAGTAATAATAATAGTTTATTTAATGTCAACTGCGAAGGAAGTGGTTTCCCATTCTTCCTAGCCAGCGGCTAATGTTTAATCGCTAGACCGCTCAGATCTTGGCGTGAAAGTCGAATTTTCAGAGGGAGGAAAACCAGAGTACGCGGAGAAAAATCCTCGGAGTAAGATTGAGATCGACAAATCTCAGCCCACATGCGGAGCCCAGGAACCGATCCCGGGTCGTAGAGGTGATCACCACTATGCCAACCTGACTCCCACTTTTAAAAGAAGTTTTTCTGAATATTGTATTTTTTAAAAAAGATCAGGGGTTTTTGGTGAGAAAAAAGCACTTTTTAAATGGAACGAAAAAGTCACTAAACACGGCGTACGGAAATAAATGATCTTTCCCAATAAAGTGTGACGTGCTACATGACAAAGTTACGAAATGAGTTCAGAAATTATCTTCACTGTAGCAGTAAACATGTGTGATTGTGTGACTCAAAGATTTACTCTTTCCCCATACAGCCAATTCCAGGTGTGACGAATTCCATATATACTGCCGTGCCACGAACCAATGTATCAACAAAACGTTACAGTGCAATGGCAGAAAGGATTGCGACGATTGGAGCGATGAAGTCTTTTGTGGAAGTGAGTTGTGTTTTCTTCTTTGCATACAAATACGCAGGATTTTATCAGCTAACATAGTTAGCAATATCGCAATTATCCAATATCTAATTGCGCTTTTCTGCATCGCAGCTTGTCGTCAAAATTACTGTATCCATGGTAGTTGTCACTTGGACAACCAAGGACGTCCGGGCTGTCTGTAAGTTAAGGCATTTTCTTACCTTCAATGTGTATTTTACCATGTTCAATTGTATACGAGGAGAGAACTGGGATCGAGTTAGGACTGCAAAGCGTCTATGAATTGATTGGATGGACATCCGGTTTGTAAACAATATGGCGCCTCTATCCATTTAATCAATCCATAGATGCTTTGCGGTCCCAACTCGAGATTAATTACCCTCTAATTTAGAACAAGGTAATTTGTACTATAAACATTTATATGTGTTTTTAAATCTTCCATGAAATCGCATTGCAGCTGCGACGCTGGATGGTTTGGAATAAGATGCGAAGCAAGAGCTAATTTTAGTTGCCCTACAAACAAGTATGTATGCATGGTTGGAAACTGGTCTTGTGTGGATAAAGATCAACTCTGCTTCTCATCCAACCCTTGTGATATCAGCCCGGTTGATTCCGCTAAAATATGTGGAGGTAAGTTTTAACTCATCTTGTAAGATTAATCGGGTAGGAATTGTGCAAACTATAAATATAGCAGTTCATAACTGCTACACGTTCTCGATATTTCCTATTAAAATTATGGACGTTAGTTTTATTTTAAATTTAATTAAATAATTAGAGGGTGCTTTTAGGTGATATCACAAAAATTTCTGAGAGGTGCTCTGTATTTTCAACAGCAGATTTTTCTGGACAGATATTACTAGGGTACCAATAGGATTCTCGAGTGAATAGATATCATCTTCTTTAAATAGATAATAGCAAAATGTATACGTTATCAAGACAAGGAGAAACATTCCATGTTGTAATACGCAAAACTTTATCAAATTCTAAAGTTGAAACTCTCAATGCTTTATATTCGCAGCCTGTACGACTGGATATTGTCAAAACGGAGGAACTTGTATACAAACTGGCAGTACCCCAAAGTGCAGGTAAGTGATACAATCAAGTCAACTTTGTTATAGTAAAAACCCGCGTATAAGAACCTACATTTTTCCAAGTTTGGCAAACAGGTTCTTATATTTGGGCGTAGTTGTTGGCAATTTAGGCTAGAATAAGCAGTAGGTTTGGTCCTTTATGATACAGCAATTATTTATAACTGTCTTATCCTGAGCCTTGTGCAAGACTAACTAAACAGTTATATACACTACAAACAAAGTATCTTTTCAGAGATCTTTGCGTACAGAATAAAATGAAATAAATGGAATAAGTAAAAAATGCAAAAAAAAAGTTTATAATGCTTATGAAACTATCCCGTAACTCACAAATAAGAACCTAATAATTTTGCTTGGCTAAACAGGCTATTATACTTTGGGGTACAAAAATGGGATATTTTTGCCAGCAGGTTCTTAAACGGCTTGGTTCTTGCACGCCGTTTTTAATGCACTCAATTCTCTTTGACTGCTAGTTTGTAATTTATAAGTTGCAGACGGAGTGCCCGGTGATAAAATCCTAGTAACAGTGTGATAAACTTGTACCGTAACCGAGAACTAAAACCGAGTATCTGCTGAGAAAAATACCCCAGGAGAAACTGATTAGGTGAAAGGGAGGAAACCCCGGGTACCCTTAGATGAGAAGGTTGCACACAAAACCTAGCATTTGATACCGAGACTTAATGTCAAAGGTCGCATATAATAACATTTAGTATAAACCTACTAACAGTCTAACACGCATCCTGCATTCTGAATGGCTACTCTACTAGATGGCGGATCGACATAGTAATGAGTCCCGTTTTGCTATAATATCAGAAAATTTTATCAATAACTTAAGTTGTACATCTTTTTTTGACCGATTAGTAGGTTTATACTAAAACAATTAGACCTTTCGGCCTCATGGACTATGAGTTTCAATAGCCCATTCGGCTTACGGCCTCACGGGCTATTGACTCGTAGTCCATTCGTCCTCGAGGTCTAATTGTTAATTACGCCAGCCTGTCCTCACTAAATCACATTTACTATCTACACACGCCTCCCTAGAGTTTCGAGGATTTAAACCAATGTTTGCGTGTAACAATATCACCACAGCAAATGATCCCATCTATTTACTTGCAAATGACTTGTAAACGTAGATACCGTCCTGCGGTTTTTATTTTATTTACTTTTTCCCAGTTTTGACTGTCCTATATTGATTTCTAAAACTGGTCTTTGTTTCCCAAACTAGTTGCCCTAAAAGCTACACGGGCCCCAGATGCGATGTGCGAAACCAAGAGTGTTCGCCAGGTGAAGTCTTCTGCACCCAGACGCAAACTTGTGAGCGTAAAGAAAAAGTGTGCTCTAAAAATGGAGGAATATGCTTCGCTGGAGGAAATGACGAGTTTATATACACCTGTGGAAGTATGTTATCTTGTACAACGTGATTAAATTAAGTTTATCAAAATACTTACAATTTTTGATATGTAAACTGATGGAGCCTAGGTTACGATTGCTGGCATCAAAAGTGATAGCAGACAACCATCTTATCCAATAACTATGGTGCTCATTACTCATGATATTTTTGTAAAACCCCTGGAATTATGAATTTTTCTTCAAGTACCTTGAAAAACTCCTGGAAAAACAGATCATTTTCTGGTACACTTGGAAAATCCCTGAAATTTTGAAATTTTCTTCCAGGGCCCTGAAAAACTCCAGGAACAAAACAACGATAGAGAATTTTGGGGATTGGGTTCTAGAAAAATCAAACCCAATCTCCTGGAGGTCCCTGGAGTTTTGTCCTCGATTAATTATACATCGCCATTGCCATCTTGTCAATCAAAGTCATGAATCTGCATAATTTTGCTTCCTGTGTTCCAAACCAATTCAGTTCAGTAATTGTAAATCCCGACGGACTTCACTAAAGACTTAAATTTTGTTTTAACAAATCGAACAGAAATGCCGAACAAAATAGTCAAGTAAATTTTAGTAATGTATAAGCTGCTACGTTTATATCTTGTTTACTTAGTCCTGCACACAAGCAACCCAAATCTCAAATTTGTGTGAAAGGCGAAAACGTTCTGGACGTTTGTTTACGATGTGCCAAAAGCCCGCTAAATTACTTGAGTGTATTATTTGATAATTGACTACTTTCACTGGAGTAAGACCTCAAAAAAGAATTTTGACTCTTATATTCTGTGTTTTGAATTTATTGAAAACTCGGCCATTTTCAAGCCATGGGTTAAACACTTGTTTAAACCACCGTCGTGCGGTCATTGAAAGATAAATTAAAATACCTCGAAGGAATTTGACCAATCCCGCGCGGATTTCTTGCAGTGAACGAAGGTTTCATATTAAAATGAAAATAAACCATATTTTTTTAGATATTGGTTATAAATGTATATGATACATTGATGACAGCTCCCTTATTGAGTGTTAAAGTATCTCAAAACCCAACAGATATCTAAAAACCATCTGTTATGCTTGCCAGAAATGTCCTCTTTGTGTTCTAGTGAATCGTTGAAGATAGCAACCCAAGCCTCAAATGGCTTTTAGTTATAGATAAAATAACCGGTCCAAATTTCATGAGAAAATAGGAAGAAGCCGTGAGATGAAAATAAAGAAAAGGAAGGTGAAACATGTGCTTTGTTTTGATGTTTTAGTTTTACATTGTGTTAAAAAATGGTAAGATTTACTTTCTCAGCGAAATCCTTTGGAGAAAAATGTTTAAACTTTAAGGTGATGTTACACGAGGCAATTTTTTGTGCAACTTGTCTCGCAACGCCATTGCGAGACAAGTTGCAGAGTGGCTGTTACATGGCGCAATGGCTCCTACAACTTGAATTTTGTAACTAAAATCATTGCAAAAAGTAGAACAGGATTTTACTTTCGGCAATGATGTCTGCAACTTGTCTCGGAACGAATTTAGCCATTGCACGGGGTGCTGTGCAAATCATTTCGCAATGGCGTTGCGAGACAAGTTGCACGAAAAATCGCCTCGTTTAGCATCAGTTTTATCTTAAACTCTATTTGAATCAGATTTTACAACATGTTGACATCAACCTAAAGCTCTCGTTTTAATGTTATCGGATAAATAACTTAACACTTATTGCAGCTACATGTAATCGTTTACTGAATATGGCAGAGTAACTGCCGAAACTTGATTATGAAACGGAAGTCAGTGGTGTTGTAAAAGCATTTATGAATGTTTTACTATCTTATTGTTGTTTAGGCTGTAGCAACTATTGCAAACACGGAGGAACTTGCTACTATGAAAAGAACAAGTACAGAAAGTGCATGTAAGTCGACTGTTCTGTATTCTTTTTTTTTTTAATTTCCACCATAGGACACCTTTTGACAACTTTTAGTGGTGTTTTTGGTTTCATCGTCCATAGTTTGAAATGTTAAAAGTCCTCTCATACGGCCACAGATTGAATGAAAAGGAAGTTTGTTGAATAGTTTCAGATTGTTTGGATGAATTTTGAGTTTTAGGTGGGGTCATTAGTATTTTTAAGGGGAAATTTCAGTTTTGTGATTTTTTGAAATATTTCAAAATTAATTTTGAAGTTGATATTTTATAGGAAACCACCAAACCATTCCCAAATTGCACTTGCGCATGCGCAAGGTCAGAAGTGAGGGCACGATGAATGTAGTCAATATTCTTCTCATTCAAAATCTTCGGTTTTAAAACTCCCTCATTATCCACCAAAATCTTGGGTGGAACGTTCCCTTAAGCTTATTCATAATACTTGAGGGATTTTATGTACAAGAGATAGAAATAAATATATTTAATTGTGAATAATATTTTTACTTGTTCGAGAATTGAATGCAGTCTTGAAAACGCTTTTACTTAGTAGGTACTTAGTACTTATATCCCAAAACATCTTGCCAAAGATACTTGAACTATTTTCTTTTCCCTCACGAATGATAATAGAACTCGAATTTTACCCCTCGCAAGTATGGCCTTTCGGTTACTAAATGACGCAATACTTGCCCCCGCGATCTAACAAAGTCACGGTGTGACGTCACAACATCGAAGTACCACTTTATATTTTTTTAACGAACTCTAAGCTCTTTGTGAAATAGATTTTTAAACAGATTTAGGATTGTGCAAATGAAAGTAATGTCTCTGATTTTTAATTACGCTAAAAATTTCAGCGATAAACACATTAGGAATTTTCGATTTGACATTGTGACGTTAGAGGCAACTGTTCCAAAACGAAAATAAAAGTGCAATATGGAGCCCCACAAAACGTTGTAATAACCCTGTTTTTCAAAATACAGATCGGCGAATTGCTCTAAAATCTATATTTTTGGAATCTAGTTTATCATTAAAGGATGGAAGTGTAAGAGAGTGAATCCTCCATGTAGGTCATATTCCTTGGGGGCCGGTGTTACAGTGCTTTAAATCTACGTTTGAAACTTCCAATTCGTTTTAATTTGGTCTCATATTTCATCCTCCTCGTCAATAATGGAAAAATATCTACCCAACAAGCGAGTACCATCCACGGAAAAGCCGGGTACCATATCTAGAAATAACTTAAGAGGGATTGTCCTTGGAATAAAACCTACTTGAGGGATTCAATCTTTTCTGCTTTATCCAATCTTGATTTAATAGCGGAGTTCCTGCGGAGAAAGAAAGAAAGAAAATATGGTATATTTTCAACGTTATGACGTCATGTCCGTCCGTCCGTACATACGTACGTACGTACGACGTCCGTGTACACTAGTGAAATATTTTCGTTCATCTTTAAAGTGATTTTTTTCTAAATGGTATTTTTTTTTCCTTTGTGTGTTCTTTGATATAATTTTGGCATTTGTAAATTGTGTATTTGGCGAGAAATCAACCTTCGTGGCCTCTCTTTCCGTCGTGATCGATACAGTTAAGTACTGTTTTGTAACTAAAATTGCTTTCGTTCAGCAATTAAGCCAAGATTTTTAAGATCAGACAATAAGGAACACTCCGAATTGGACCAAGATAAAACTTTGATTTGTTGTCTTCGAAAGAATGAAGTTGCAAACAGCATAATTTAAATTAACAATGTTTAAATTATGCTGTTTGCAACTGCATTTGTTCAATAGCCTAAACTGTCATTTGAAGTGCTTAAAATAGATCAAAAAAATTGAAAAAAATCTTATTTTTAGGGCTTCTACCACCCAAACTACTGGGACTATTAGGTTGAATATATTTGGGAGCTCCGCTTTTAGGCAGTGCCTTAATCTGTATATTATATGTACTTCAACATATCAAAAATAACTTTGAAGTGCAGCTTCTCTTTAAAGTGTCTATCTCAACAAAATGGGTTTTTACTGATTTGGATAAAGCCAAAAAAGTTGTTTAAAGAAGTTCTTTTATCGATTTTGCCATAAACTTTTAGTTTTGGAGATATAACCGCTCAAACATCCAAATTTTGAGCTTTTTGAAAAAAGAGTCGAGCGCCCTGATTACTAGCAAAGGGCATGGGAACTAGGAACTCATCATAATAAATTACTACACAAATGTATACGATTTTGAATTTCTCTTTATGCCCTTTATGTGTAAAATAATACTTTCTTTTACGATTTTCGTCCAATCTCCATACATTTGTTTAGTAAGTGTTGCGAACATGTTCCTAGTTCCCATTCGCCCCATAGGGCGACTTTTTTTCGAAAATGGTCACTTTTGATGAGATGGCACCTTAACGCAGAACTGGAGAGCGTAGCGTATCATGCCATGTATATCATATTCGCTGTTCGGCTTCTTTGTAGCTGTCCGCCCGAGTACACCGGCGACCAGTGCCAGAATCATACTAACATTCACTGCACGGGCGAGGGCGAAGTAGTCTGCATGGGTCAAGCAACGAACTGTGCTTCTAAGAGCAAGATCTGCAAGAGGACGATTACGTGCACTAATTTACCACCTAGTGGACAACAGTTCCTTGCAATCTGCGGACGTAAGTCTCTTTGATATAAATTTGAACTACGTGCAGCATCACAACATCATCATCATGATGAAGTGATCGTATCAATGGCATTTTCTCAAAAGAAAATTAATAACGATTGTAGCTGCAACTAAAGAGTGATTGTACAGTATTATGGTTACCGTACAGTCTGAAATGCAATAATTTATCAAATTTTATTTTTTAATAGAAATCGTTCGTCTTAAAAGCAGCTTTTAAAGTAACAAAAAATCTTTCCAAACGCTAATTTGGTTCTTGAGATATTTGAAGTGAAACTGTTACCGGAAGTAAACAAACAAGTTAACGGTGTTATTTCAAATGCGTTTTTCTCGAAACAAATTTTAACTCTACGTGCAGCTATACAAAAAGTTACAAATCAATCAGTTTTTTTACAAATCCCCACAAAATTTGGCGCAATAGCTTTTATCATGAGCTCCAAAACGGTGTCAGGAAATTTTGAAATACAATTTAGTTTTCTTTTTATAAAGTTAGTTCTAAGCATTTACGTCTCCGAAATTTAAAAGTTTGTTGAATCGCGTCTAAAAATTTAATATCGCATGCCATCAAAAATCCCTGACACCGTTTTGGAATTTAAGTTAAACTAATTTTTTAACAACAAAAAAAATTTCCAAAAATTAAAATGTTGGCCTTGGAACTCCGCAAAGGCAAACTTTTCAGTCTAAATTAACGAGGTAGTCTTCGCTTACAAAAATAATTTCGAAAAAACAATTTATACCATTATTTAGAGAATTTCATAACCTTTCCATCGGTGTATAGGTTGAAGGGTGTGTGATGTAAAACGAAGAAGATGTAAGTTATAAACTGAAAACAGTGCTCAAAGGGTACCGTAACCTTAAACGTGGTGGCCAGAGGATGGGATTTCACTTTTGTCTTGTCTACCAAGTTTCAGTATAATGTTAATTCATCTTTATTAATAAATTCATCAAACGTGAATAAAACATGTGATGAATACAAATATAAATATAAATGAATAAAAAGAGTAACACAGCTTTTAAAAAATTACTAGTAAAATAAAAGCAAATATGAGAGTAACACCTTTAGAATTTCTTAAAGAGACAACTGTTTATAAAACACTGTTTAAAACGCTTCGTCTTGAAATAAGGAAGTATAAAATTAAGTGTACGGTTTTTTAGGGGTCTAGTTCTTTTTTGAGGTAGCAAATTTTTTAAGATGTGTTGTTCGTTCGAGGTAATTTGTTGCTTATTATCGTGCTGATTTATAAGTTCTGATATAGTAATTTATCTATTAGTGGTCCAAATCTAGCAGTTCTTTTAAAAAAGCAATAAAATGCAGCCGCCCGTGTTTATTATTTGAGAGTCCTCCACTCACTGCACCATCCTCCTTGGACAGGACACTAATCCATCGCAGATTATCTCCCAGCAGACCCGTGGGTACCCCGTTTACCAAACTCTTAAGGGGGAGAATGCCGAGTAAGTTTTAGCGGAAAATAGAGTTACAGGCATATCACATCGTCATTGTGTTAGAAATGAGGTGGCTGTATTTAGCCGCGGTTTTCTTGTAAGAAAATTTGTAGCCATTTAACTAAACCTAAAAATTAAAGCACCGTTTACACGTAGCCTGCTATTTTTGTAAACTTACATTTTTTTATCCGTTTAGGCCAAGTGTTTACACGTTAACGTCGAAAACGATGAATTTAGCCGGCTGTTTTCGAATACGCCAGCTATGCGTTTACGTGTAAATGGTCTAAAACGATACATAGACGATGAGCGCTTACGTGTAAACGGAGATATTTTTATCCGGATAATAATATAGCCGTCTATGTGTAAACGCTGCCTAAGTGGTCGTATTAACCCTTGTCCTGCTAAAAACGATTTCATATAAAGTAAAATTGTCTTAACTTTTGAACCTGTTGATGAAACCT
>JAOBAY020044849.1:0-13686 GCA_025331085.2 Zoanthus sociatus
TGACTAGTTCTGAAGTTTTTATTTTTTAAGAAAATTAAAATTTTTGACTTTAAAAAATCTAGCATGTAAAGGGCTAATAGTATAGACCCTTTGTACGCTTTGCGTGACTCAGCGAAATGTTTGATTTATTGGGAAAAGGAATTTACTATCAAATTTGTCGTCTAAATTAGTAAAACTGCCAATTTTTAATATATTAGCCCCTATAATAGCAAAGAAATTAATTTTCAAATCTAGGTAATTTGACAAAGAACTAGAAATGCATGGTGGGAGGACATTACATGCATTATATGCCTTCCAGCCTCGTTATCATGCTAAATACATACATTTCTTGCAAAAATATTTAGCTTATAAATATCCACATCTTCGCCAATTTTTGGCCAATCTCATGAAAACTTAGCAGTTTTACTATTATTGATGTGACAAATTTGATGATGAATTTCGTTTTTGGAAAAACAAAATATTTATCAATGTCACACTGGCGTGAAAAGAGTCTATCACAGACGGTGAAATACAAAGACTGCGTTACAAAGGTGTACGAGATAACACAACCTCACCCGTGCCAAATTTTCAACAAAAATAATAGGAATTCGTATCTCTAACTCTGTAAGTCAGTAAACAAAGTTCTTAAAAAATCAAATACCATTTCTAAAAATGTAATAATTTTAAGATCTCAGAGTTTTACAGGACAGTTCATTTTTTTTGATAGCTGACAAAGGCTTTTAGACGAAAATAAAAATAAATAATGAAAGTTGTTTTTAACTTTAAGTTAATCCGGGTTTTTACTTAGTTTTGTTTTCCTTGCTCACTTTACTGACAGAGGGGAAAACAATACGTAAGAAAGTAACATATTAAAACAAAAATATTATAAGCTACTCGCAAAAATGGGTTTTTCATGCATAGAGTTAAAATTCAAAACTGACAAACTTCTAACATAACTAAAGCACGAAACATTTACTGAATCAGTCGTGTTCAAGACAAGAACTGAAAAACAAATGATCATGTTATATTCAAACGTTAGAACTAATAACACCAAACAATCATTTCTACTCTTCAAGACAAACAAAATGAATGGTCACTTTATAGGGTTTCATCAACTGGTTCAAAAGTTAGATATACAAATATATGCGGAGACAAAGAGCTCAGAAAAAATCAAAGTTAGAGTGAATAACACCAATCAGCCGTCTACTCTTCAGGACAAACAAAATGAATGGTCACTTTATAGATTAAAAGTTAGCACGCTTTTGATTATTACGACAACTGGTTTCCGCAGGAAGACTCATAGTTTGGTTTTCTGAGAAAAGATTTTATAAAAAATCATCCAAGAAAGAAGAACTTTCATTTTCAGTTTAACTGATTGCTTGTAAGACAAACAAAGATCTTTTTGATCCGAACGCGCAAAATATTTGTTCTTAAAAAAGCAACGCAAAAACAGCTGACGTCATATTATGGCACTTAAATGGGATTAAGCCGGTGTCCATCATGCGATAAAACTATTTATAACCCGTCCAGGACAAGAAAAAATATATTTTCTTACCACATTTAATTTCGTCTTGGCCTCCAAAACAATCTTTATCGCCATCACATCGCCATAACTCTGGAATACACTGGCCGTTTCCGCAGTCAAACTTCCTTGCTGAACAAGCTTGTGAGGCATTTGGTTTTAGTAGCGCTATAAATTTTAATGAGAAATAAATGATTCGTAAAGTGCGGTCATTCATCGATTCAATCAAGGTTGGAATGTATAAAAGAGTTGTTTTCAGCAACACAAAAGTGTGTATTACTATGAACTTCCGTTCTTATGAAAGCGTTGTAACTCAGATCTAAAAATTACAAGTACAGAAGTTTTCATAAAACTTTTCTTAGATTCTTAAAAATGTAGGGCTCATTAAGATTTACAAATGTATATATCATTAAGTTCACGCCACTTGGTGTTCAAATTAATACCGAGAATTGCAAGAATTTACAGCTAAATCTGATAATTTGTAGACGTGAACTCGCTGACAGGATAACAAATACGAGAATTGAGGAACAAATTGACACATTACCGCTAATGTTTTCCGATAATTCAAAACGTGAAGGGAAAGCAGTTCATCAAAGGAACAAATGTCCCAAGATATCATAATAGCAGCGAGATGCAACGAGTGAGAAGTGACCCAAAGCAATGAAACATACCAATGTAAAAAACTCAATTTCAACTATCGTTTACTTACCAAAAGCATCCTGTTCACTTGATATCGCTAACAAAAACCACACTAAGAGTACACTCGCCATTGTGTTCTGCCAAATTCAAATTTTTCACCTAATGAACAAAAAATATTGGTTACGGCAAATTTCTAAATGAACGACACGGATCTGAACCCTTCCAGCTCCGAAGCGTAAATTCTATTAAGGATCATTAATGAATCTAGATGAGAAAAGTCATGGTGTATGACCATACACATATTATCGGCTCCATATTATCATGCATGCAAGGACATGTTAACGCTATATTCCCCTCAAGAGAAGGCCCACAAAAACAAATCTTTTCAAAGACTGAAAGATCTCCATTGCACTTCGCAGTTAACAAATAAATTTCAGTGTTTTAATTTATAAAGGTTTTGTGAATTAACAGCACATAGGCATTACATTTTAAACTATGATTTCCTAATCGAATTTCTTTATGAAGTGCTTCCCGCGTGATTGGACTTCCACGAGAGTTGCTCGAGGACTACAGTTTTGCTCAGCTATTTACGGCATGTCCAAGTGTCTATTTTAGTACTAACACGTGCTGCGGGCCTTACTCGAAGGGCTTGAAAGCCGTCCAACCATTAACTTCAAAGAGATATCATTCTTTAAAGCAAGAAAGATATAAACTAACTTGATGAGCTAGATTACAACAGCTATTGTTACTGATTGCCTTCAGTTCATCAGACTTAAGAGACGATCCTAACTATGGTTTTGTAAGATTCGGTTTAACCTATATATGTCACACATTCGAAGCGTCCCGGATAAATTTTCAGTGTGTAAATCAGAATTGATTTTAAACAAACTTTAATCTATTTTGGCTTTCCGTTCGTGTGAAAGAGCGAAATTTAAGTACTCTCTGATTTAAGATGCGGTTTATTATCAAACCTATATATGTCACACATTCGAATCGTTCCGGGTAAATGTTCAGTGTGTAAATCAGAATTGATTTTAAACAAACTTTAATCTATTTTGGTTTACCGTTCGTGTGAAATAGCGAAATTTAAGAACTCTTTGATTTTCACACCTCATAAACACATCGAAGTTTACATGAAAAAATTGATAAAGGCCCTGGCAAAATATCATTCTTATTATCTACATCTAAACAATTAATCCGAGAGCACAATACTCTCATCGTTTCAAAATTTTACTCTGAAGGTCAAAGCATTTAGATATATGAGTTTTAGGACCGTACTTTGCGCGGGAAATTGTTGATGAGATCACTCACGTTTCGAGTGTATGTTAAGACTTAATTGAATTATCGACTGTTTTTTTTGCTTTTGTTTTTAAAAATTGTTAAAGTCGCGATTCCGCAAGCTAAAAAAGTTTCGCTGTCAGAGTTTATAGTTTAGAAAACATAAGACAATCACGAGTACAGAACAGTACTTCTGTACTGAAAATGTTTTTTTAAAATAGTTACCTCGTTTTCAGAAGCGAAATATTTGAACCAATCAAGACCTCTTGCGAAGTTCCTGTGATATTTCCGTCAAAAAAGAAACTTTTCTCAAGAAATCATTCACCCAAACCCCACATTTACCGAATAGACTTAAGCTTATTTTCAAAAAAAAATGTCAAAATTTGGGCTAATTACCATATTTAAATTAGAGATACACAAACGTGCAAGCTAATCCAAAGACTGGTTGAAGTCACATAGTTGACTTACATTGTTGCAATGCCCTCGTCCTATAGATAAAGTGACGCTTTAGTACTTAATTCTGCACTGAAGTTCGAGGTTTATAGAGCAGCTCGATAGAACGGACAGCTAAAGAATATCGATATTATCTCTATGTGTTTTCACAAAATATTTAAGGCACAGCCGAACAACACAAACTTTTATTAAAAATACATTTAACTGAAAGTTTGGGCAAAGATCTGTCAACAGTAGGACTAGTGCACATGGCGAGAGCTATCTATCTTAAAAATTTAATGTTTATGCAAGACAACTTTATCCTAACGTACATACATACCAAAGTCCTGTTGCTAGTTGACTTCACTAAACAACAACACCTCTCTTTGAACAGGATATCTCCTCTTGAAAGCACAAATGACGCTTCAATTGAAATAACAGGGGTTTTCTTTGTACAGAGGCCACGATTTGTTTGATTTCAAAATTTGCAAGTCGGTCAACTTCCTTTAGCGATTTAATTAAGATGCAAGTTTGATTAAACTGATCAACTCAACACAATCACAACTCTTTTTGTACGGGATCTTTTCAATAATTTACAAACCTCCCTCATTGTTCGCGGCTTTGTCTAGCATTAAACCCGTTTTTGTGTTGGAGACAAGTTACAAGAATTGCCCCGCGCCGTCAAGTCTGCGGCCTCTTCTATCTAGAGTAAAAGACCCGAATCCCATGAGGAAAGGCGGGTAATTATGCAATCAAACAGCCTTTTCCCCTAACAGATAAATAAATACTCGTTAAGAGTCAAAAGAACCTGACCTTTGAATGCGGGCTCGTCACTGCACGAACGCGTGGAATGCTCTCTTCGCCTTTGGTCACTGTAAAATAAACCCGACAGTTAATTGAATAAAATTTTCACAAACAACACGTTATGACGGACTATTAATGAGCTGAAGTACGTGCTTTCATCACGTCATTTTTCTTCAAACGAAATCTAGTTTAACTACATAAATCCACTCGAGTTACGAGTGGTTTTTAACCCAGTTCTTTGATGAAAAGGTTATTGTGACTTAATGATTTATTGAAGTAAGCTGAACAAACACGATTTATCCAGTCTGTCATTGCTTTCAAATTGTTGATGAAATTACTGGAATCTATAAAAGTAACTGGAGATTATTTTGTTTACACATCTTCGTTTAAGACGACGAACGAACCCCCGCGTTGCGTTGCTCAAGACTCGATAACTCAAGGTTTTGCTGTCATATCATCACCACCACTGCCACCGTCATCGTCATCATAATTATCACCATCATCATCATCGTCGTCGTCGTCGTCCAGCGTCATCATCATTATCACCACCATCACCAACGTCATCATCATCATCATCATCATCATCCGGCATCACCTTCACATGAGTTTGTTTGAAACGATGTTATTTTCGTTACATGTTGTTTATCGACCGTTTATTTTCGTTATGTTGTTTCTCGACCGTTTATTTTCGTTGAATGTTGTTTATATCGACCCTTTACCAATATTTTAAAGAAAAAGTATGAAAATTAGTTGCGCCGGAATAAATCCTTACATAAATATAAAAACCTGTTTTTTAAACCGGGTAAATATATATTTTTAGGTCAAACAAATTTACAGTGCTTTGTAAAGCAAAAGCTCCGGGTACATAAACCCTGCTACAGCGAAACTGACCCTAGTACCCTAGGGAATGGAAGGATGAGGGGTTGTTGAGGTGGTAGATGTTTTCTCAAAAAAAAGAGCTTGATTCCTCTTAAATCTTAACTGTGGTAAAAGTGTCCCCCGTTTTGCATGAGATAAAATTTGGTAATATAAAGTATCAATGACTTTGTAATACTGCGAAATCATTAATTCTAAATTGTGTAAACACTCTTTTACTTGACGTTTTGCATGCTACTACATACATATGCATCATCAGAAGTGACGGTTAATAGTACAGAATGCGTATATTTTTAATGTTCGTCACCGCTGTTTGTGTACTATTTCTTAAAATTGTAAACGTTTCTGTTCTTCGGTCGTCTTTTCTTAACCGTGAACGGAATAGTTGATGCGCTAAATTACATGAACATTTTCTTTCAGTTTTGTATCTTAATTCTTTAATAAATACTCAATACATTATTAAGTTCTTTACGAAAATCTTCAAATTCGCTAAAAATAGAATAAATTCATTGTGCAAGACATTAATTAAGTTATTTCTTTACAAAAAAGATATACATTTTCTTTTCCCTTACAGTTTTAATCCATAAGAATATGACAAGCTAAAATGCCTTTTTGAAAAGCTATGTCGATCTGACATTTTTAAATACATAATAATAATTATTATTCGCCGCAAAGAAAAACGCATTAAGATCGTGGCTAAATAAAAGTTTTATATCAAAAAAAGCGGAGTCTGATGTCACAACAATATTTCGAGTTACAATTTATTTTAATGGTGTAAAAAGAAAGGTCGATTAATTAGTGTTGATAGACACACGACATTTATCAAATTTTATAGGAACAGATGTTTGTTATCGGTAGAGAAATAGATAACCTCTTTAATTCAAATAAATGTTGACACAGTACCGATTACATGCCAATGTAGTTATTACAGCCAAAGAATAGCGTTACTATTACACTACTATTGGCTGTTGCTATTTCCGACAACGGGTGTTTGAAGGGAATATCTTTAAAAATGCACTGATGTATTGACAACAAACGTGGCTTCGTCAGCATGTACTTTACAGATACCAAGGAAAGTTTTACTGTTACAGTCATTTTAATTACCATTATCATTACCATCAATGAATTAGTATCATTACCATTACCATTACCATTTTTAATATCTCATTAGAATTACCATTGTCATTATCAATACCATTACATTTACCATTACCAGGAACACTCTCAATATCATTACAATTGCCATTGTTAATTAGTATCATTAACATTATCAATACCATTATCAATATCATTACCATTACTACTATCATTACCACTATCAATATCGTAACTATTACCATTATCAATATCATTACCACTACTATTACCATTACCATTATCAATATCATTACCACTACTATTACCATTATCAATATCATTACCACTACTATTACCATTATCAATATCATATTATCAATGCCATCACCATACCATAACCCTAGCCAATAACATTACTACAGCTATAACTAGTTCTTAAATGCAACAATGAAGAGGCCATTATCAACCACGAAAAAAGTCACGATTAATTTACAAGTTGATAAATAAATAAAATCCATATATTGAATATAAAAATAACCGTTACAGTGTCCATTTATGCTGCCTTTATTACTAAAACTATACTATATAGTAGCTGTTTAGAAACCGTCAATGCTTATGAGCAAAAATACAACATGAAATCAAAGTAAAATGAAAATAAATAACAAAAATAAGTATTTAATGACAGCTCCCCTAAAGGGGCTTTCAGTATCATGTTAAAATCCCTCTCTCCCAGTTTAGAATCCCAACTGGTAGGAGGCAAACCAGTTGAATATTTACAAGCGTGGTGAGTTTGTCCCTGGGATCACCGAGGACAAATACATTCAGAAGTCCCAGTCGGGGATTTGAACCCGGGTCTTCCGCATTTAAATCCCCAACTCTATAACCACTGTGAATATCAAAGTGAATACCAAAGAATCATAAAATGAAGTTAAGCAGAAAAATGTGATATGTCAGTGACGAGCAGATTCACTATTTTCCGAAGCCGAGAGCTAGGCCAAATGCTGGTCAGTTTTGGTATTGTTTTACAGCTACCATAATTTTTCCTCGAGCTTCCTGCAAGGAATGCTCGAGGTTAGTTTCCAGCTTTTTTTTTCGTCGTCGGCTTTCAGACGCAAAACGCAGTTTTCGTGTCGAAAGGCCTTCTGGGAAGGCTTACGCCACAGTTAGACAAAAAAACAACCTTTCCAAGATGCATAGCACAGTGCATCATAACGCACACGGAGCATATTTTCACAGTTCTCATATCTAATCTATTCTTCAACTTTGACAACGGAAGCTCGAGGTCACGCATTTAATGCGTCTAGTTTATCATTCAGTGACTAAACTTGCTTTTTGTAAATAATGATTTGGGCAATGTTTTGATAGAAATAAACAAATAAATAACTTCTGCTTTGAAGTGTCTTCTTTTTCAACCAACACTACTCAGAAAAAATTCTGAGCTCATGACGGGATTCGAACCCACGACCTTCCGAACACCGGGCGGACGCTCTACCCACTGAGCTACAAGGACTCTTAGTAGAGCAGGGTCATTTGTCGTGTTCTTGTACTAGACTTGTGAACAGGCTCTAGCTGTCTCAAACAAGCACTCACACGTCATGATTTAAATATCTCAGCCCTGGCCTCCGTTACTGGATTAGCACACTCTGTAAAATAATGGTTTGGGCAATGGTATGACAGAAATAAACAAATAAATAACTTCTGCTTTGAAGTGTCTTCTTTTTCAAACCAATACTACTCAAAAAAAAAACCACCTGCTCGAGAATTCTCACAAACTTTGCCTAGGTTTTCACCAGGCTACTAAGACAAGGATAAAATGTTTTATTTCTTTTATAAAATTATTATTTTCCGTCTTAACAAAGATATAGACTACATGCGAGGTGCGTATACTTTAATTTCATAAACGAAACTCTAACTTCTCACAACTTGGACACATGCACAACCAACCTTATTGCGCATGTCATTTCTGTGCTTCATAGCGCCATGCAAGAAAACACATTTGTAGACCAATCAAAACACACGTACTATCCAAATTATTTCATAGATATATTTAGGGCAGATCTGAATCAGGTCTTTAATCTAGTCATTGACTTTAATAAAAAAAAAATAGATTGGAAACATTTTGGTTTTGAAAAGGTCAATTTTAAAAGAAAAGAAACAGTGACCGCAAATGAAAGCTCCCTAATAATTTTCCATGGGTCGCCTCAATAACTTTTTTAAAAAGAAATTACAAATTAAATTTAAATGCATGTATTTCTAGTAAATCTTGTACTGAGCCATCGTTGATCACATATTTGGTACTTTTGACTGAGACAACTCCACCCTCCTACTGCCTTCCTCCCCCCAAGTTAAATCTTGTTCCGCGACCCCTAAGAAAGTTACATAAATGTTCAAATCAAAGAAAAATTCAGTTACGGCTCTTGCCCAGAACAAAAATAAAGACCCCGGCTACCCCGTGGAAAATATGTCCTTTATTTTAAGCACTTTGACATTTGGTGTAAAAATTATATCAGCCATTTTTCTTTTTACTTACTAACAGCCAGCTTTAGACATCGACAACACTGCTGCTGAACTGGCTACTGAATACCCGGATGTCACAGCTTGCTGGTCGCTTGAGCACCGCGGTGACGTCGGAGAGACTGTGCTCCATTTGTGCTTCCTTAACAACACTCCAGTCCACACTAAGATTGCGCACGTGTTACTGAATGAGTATCCCGCCTTGGCCATGGACCAGTACGAGAACGAGGATTACTTTGGTAATTTTAAAACTTTTTAATAAAGCTTTGATTAAAGTCATCACACGATCACGAACCTATACACTCTTTTTATATGTAAGAATCTACAGCAGAGGGAAAATCGAGGCTGAGATTGGTCAAATTTTAAGAATATTTAAAGAATAATGATGAGGCTCAGATTTTGACTTTGTTAAGAATATAGTTTTGCATGTTTGCAAAAAAGACATTACTGATTACATGTATTGCAATCACACTCTAATCAAAAATGCCAAAGCCATATACAGATCTATTACCTCTGAAGCTCTTCGATACCACAGTTATTTTAAAAACGGAAATTCCATGTCACCGATATTCCCGAAACTAAGATTATTTGTAAGAATATTTTCAGCCACAAATCGGCCAAAAAATAAGAATACCCAGCTTCGGTCCAAAAAACAATATTCTTATAAAAAAGAGTGTATCCACAGTTTCGTAGCTCAGCTGGTGATAGCATTGTACGCGGTAACGCACAGTTCACATCAAATACACAGCAAATGTCCCGGGTATATAACCATCCCAGACGGCTTAGCGCTGCAAAATCGTTCCAGTCTCTGACTCGTTTCTGATAAGGCCTATTCGAATCCAGTTGAAGTGTTCAATTTTTTTCATCATCGTTATTTCATGTGCAACGATTCTTTCAAGCAGTTTCATGTTTCACTTGTAAAGGTTCTAGCATCCTTGGACCAAAAAACTAAAACAAAAGCTAATCTAGGGTGATAAAAGGAATGCCACAGTATACAATAATCACAAGGTGTTCACAATTTCTTGGATAAGGACGCAAACTATGTACTATCGTTATTTCTTGTGCCGGCAACGATTCTTTTAAGCAGTTTAATGTTTCACTTGAAAAGGCCTTATCATCCTTAGATCAAAAAACTTTTACCAAATGCTTATCTTGGGAGATAAAAGGAATGCCTTAGTATACAAATGATCACAAGGTGTTCAAAAATTCTCGGATAAGGACGCTAAAGTATTCGGTATTTCTTGTGCTGCCAACGATTCTATATTAAGCAATTCAAAATGTTTCACTTGAAAAGTTAATTTCATTGCATCCTTTGACCAAAAAACTAAAACACAGTCTAATCTAGGCAGATCAAAGAAATATTATGGTATATAATAAATGATCGCAAGACCTTCCCAAGTTCTCGGATAAAAACTTTTCAATTCCTTGAAAAGTTCCTATTGGACCAAACAGCGAAAGCAAAGACAGTGAAGTCCAATGTAATCAGTTAAAGAAGAACTCTATTTGGCAATGCACGTTGTCACTGAAAATTCTTGCTCAATACTAATTTATAGGAATCGCCTATAAAATTTAAACAAGAGAATCTATGGTAAGCGAGCAACTTATAGCTCCACAAAAAGTGACTCATTCAAAACAAAATTCCTATACTTATTTTCAGTATTGTTAGTTTATAAAAATTTTTGCTCTCTCAAACAAAAATTGTTTAATCTACAAAGGAGAAACTGCACTGCACATTGCAATAGTGAACGGAGACCTGCCATCCGTTAAGCTGTTGGTAGAGAAGTATAATGCAGACGTACATGCAAGAGCACGAGGGAGGTTTTTCATGCCTGAAGATTACCTCAAGACACAAACAAAGGAGTCTAACTTCAATGGTAAGTTCCAGTCAGTATATATGGAGGAGAGTTGTCCCAGATAGAAGGACCACCTGTCTCATAGATTTGACCAGCAAAATTATATAAAGCTAACTAACTTCCCATACATTTCTTTGCAACTTGACGTGTGAACCATTTACATAAGAAACACAAACTTGATTCGGCTTGGTTTTAAAGAAAGGATTACCCTTGTAGCCG
Source organism: Zoanthus sociatus (assembly GCA_025331085.2). Classification (NCBI taxonomy): domain Eukaryota; kingdom Metazoa; phylum Cnidaria; class Anthozoa; order Zoantharia; family Zoanthidae; genus Zoanthus; species Zoanthus sociatus. The sequence goes on from JAOBAY020044849.1 coordinate 11,194, forward strand.
GCATAACGTTTTTCCACGTAAACGGCTTTGGCTTGCCTTCCCGGGTCAACTCTGTCTATGATCGATTTAATACACAGGCCATTAGCTGTTTCCGTTGAAAAACTGTGGGAAAATCGGAAGCTAGAAGCTCTTGCTATGTCGATGAAACTTCCGACGACACTTTGCCACGGGAATCAAGTAGCATCTATAAAAAGACAGATAAGGCCTCCAACATCTTTAGACATCTTAAAGAATCTCCATTGTGCAAAGCAGCATTTTCAAATGACCGTGCTCTAAAACACAAGAAGATAAAATTACACGAACGCATAAGGAAGGGAGGGATGGACTGTTGTATTCATTAGAAAACATTTCCACAAGCAATTTTAGTTTTGAATAAAAGAATCAGCTAAAAATAAATTTTTATGACATCATTATGACGTCACAATGACGTAATACACTAATTAAATTAGATAAAAATTATTGCTTCATGATATCCTAATTAACCTCCAAGTTTGACTTCAATATCTTTTATCGTTCCGGAGTTATAGGCCGCGGGCGGCTGAAAATTCGGGGTCACTGTTTTTGAATAACATTTCTAGTTTTTGTGTCGAGTCTAATTTTTTAAAATCAATATTTTTAATAACCAAAAGCCATAATTTCAACGAATTCCTTTCCTTGTTATAGAACTGGCAATCAAGTAGAAAAGTTTTTCATCCTCTAACTTACATTCTGAGCAGAATGAACATAGACGTTCTTTTCTTGGTAGGTTTGGAGAGCAATACCGTCCCCTTTCAATCAATAGATTATGATTACTTATTCTTAATTTAGTTTTCCTTTCTAAATGATATGTTTTCAACTGATTCAAGATAATTTTCATATTCATAATTTGACTTAATTTCGCTATATAATCTTAGTTTTTCAGAATTTTCAAGTTTTTATCTCCATATGGTGATGTATTTATCCCATAGCTGCTTAATACCAGTCCTAATATTAAATTTGGATGGGTACAATATATCAGATTTTGGTCTTCCCATTTTGTCCAATAATTCTCGAATATGTGAATGAAAACTTTTTCTGTCCAGTGTCATTTAAAGTTACCAACGTATACCATTACCAATATCCTCAACGTCAACGTTGTCAATATAGTTTTTAGATAAAAATGTATAGCCTTTATTGCCAGCTTCCCCTTTCCTACACCTTCTCAAGTAATTTTCAATCGTTATTGCATTAACTTTCGGTGCATTATCCAATCGTTTTGACCTCGTGATTGCCCTAGCGTCCGCCATATTTTTTTTTATCTCCTGGAATGCCTGTGGCAGGCCACGGTGAGATTTGCCCGGGGTTCCTTTTTCATCATCGACGCAAATCGGCAAAGTTGACAGCCTCGTGATTTGATCGATTGACAACGAAATGCACGTCACAGTTGGAATTATTTTTGTTGGGTTAAGCTTGGAAGCACGTGCAAAATGACATGACTTTGACAGGAGTGCATTAAAAGTACTGTAATTTGTACATTATTTTCCTTTCTGGCAAGGACTATAATTTCCAAACATTCTGAGATTCTGGTAAGAAACATTCTGCGATTGTGCGATCCTGGAAAAAAAAAAATTCATGTTGCAATATTATTTCTGGAAATTTTAATGCCATTTGAAAACACCATGTACATTCAGACTACGTGACCATGAAGCCGCGCCGAGAAGGTCTGTTTCCCAAACAGCTTCTCTTACTGTGAAGTCTCTTTTCAAAACAAACAGTAATAAGCTGCTTTTCAGACGTTTTCTCTGAGTTCATTTTACAGTATGTATTATATTTTGTTGAACACATAAATTAGATCGTATTGTGCGATTTTCGAGTTTGAATAGACTAAATAAAACTTATATAAAAAGTTGGGTCAACCTTTTCAAGTTTTGATATGTTATCTCAACAAAAAAAGATAGCAAAAAAAACCATTATAGGTTGCTCTTTAAAATATTTCGTCAGATATTAACATCACAGTTTAGCAGGAGCATTTTGTGCATAAGTAAGCTACCCACTACCGTATTAATTGTAATAAACGCGCTGGCCGTTTATTCAAAAATACTTTGAAAGGGGGGTGATTATTAGAGAGAAGCGTGTATTTCAAAAGTTCATAATCATAACCTTAGAAATACAAAATCTGGACAAAATGCAAAAAAATGTTGACGCAATGCAGCAAAATACATTGAGCAAATATTTATTATTAGTATTAACCTAGCAGGTGAATACCTTTTTCCGCGCGCTCTGATTGGTTCATCAAACACCGGATATCCTGCGCTATTCACCTCGGTCACTCAACCGTGAAAAATTGATTACGCGCCCTTCCCGTTTTGCTCCAGTTTCGGAAGAAGAAATTTATAAAATTCACAAGAAAGGAACTCCTTTAAACACAAAAACGGCAACAAAAAGTGGTATTTCAGTTTTTAATGTAAAGTTTTTATTCGCTTAAAATCAACAGCACAGCAGTTTCTATTGTTTACTAAATTTACGATATTTGTC
>JAOBAY020044868.1:0-13684 GCA_025331085.2 Zoanthus sociatus
TATGTGCTTTGTTGTATTCATAAGTAGCAGATTTAGCTGCTTTTAGGACGGACGCTGGAGGCGTAAAAGTCTTAGCGTTCAGATCTGCAAGCTTCGCTGTCATTATTGATGAAAGTGTTCCTTTAACCCGGCTCATTTATTCCGTTGGGAAACTACATGCATGACAGCCTGAGAAAGTGGTGTCTATGCGTGTGAGCGTGAAAAATTTATCAAATGCGTGTGTCTCACGCAAAATGCGTGAGAGTTCAAGGTCTGGTAATTCATGATTTGGAAAAAAGGTAGTCGAGATTTTCTTAAATAAAGGGATTTCATGCGCAGAATAAAATCACGTATTACAATTAATATTTTTCATAGAACGAATAAAATCACAACTAATGTTTTTTTGTTTAAATATAACAAAAATAAGGGAAGAAAAAAAAACGAGGGAACAAAAATGAGAGGAGGAAAATAAAAGAAAAAAAAAAGTATCCACTCAGTCTCGAAGAGACATAAAGACAGCATAGTGGCTTCTGCTATGAAGGAGATAGCCACAAAAATCGAACGCACTTCACTAATCTTCGATTACTTCTAGTACTACTAATAATACATCGTGATATGGATTCAAGATTTGGTGAATAAAATGGTAAGCATGCATAAAAGATAATTAGTCGTTTTCCATATTTGGAGGTGGACCGAAATCGCTAGTGGTTCTCTCCCCGGGGGACACTAAACCGAAGGGACGGAAATGGCTGTGACACTGGCTATGTACGGACAGGTAATATGTGCTAAAGGGCTAAAATGATATCTTATCTGAGATTTAAAGTCTAAAATTACCAGTTTTGCCTACAAATGAGTTTATATTCAAATCAAAGTATGATTTAAGATGCAAGAAAACAAGGGCACCTCGGTCGGTGATCGCGTTGCTACGGTCGACCGAATGACAACATCCACCGAAATATTGGGAGTGTTGTGTACGCAAAAACCTGATCATAAGGAAGACGAAAACAAACAGACCAAAATGCTTATGAGAGATGTCACAAAATTACAGCCAATACGGAAAAGCAAGGTGAGAGGAAAACAAAAAAAAGTACAGAGCAGGAAGGTCTTGACCATCGACACTTCTCGAGCGAAATCAAGCTGCGATGTTGTGCGTTTAGCCATCAGAGAACTGAAATGGAGGGAGGTAAGGTTTTGCAATTAAAAAATTGCTACAAAAGATTTCAGCCCAGTCCGAAAATACTAGTTTTGAGAGAACTTTTTTCAAAGTTGCTGGTGTATTGTTTGTGTAGCGAGAATTAAATTTTAAAGCGCAGTCTATGAGTCGAATAGGTTGGCCATATTAAGCTAGTTTTCAACTTATTTTAGAGTAGGACTCAAAAAGTTTTTTTACATTGCTCGTTCTTTAAAAGCCGAAAATTCAGAGTTAATTTCTCGGTCAATATTTGATAAATGCTCGTATAGTTGTTTAACTTGTTCATTGTTTATAAACTCCCTCAATGGATTAATGACTTAATAAAGGTGTAAAAAGATTATGAACAGTGTTTTCTTCTCAGATACAAAAAAATTAACAAATACAAATTGACACAATGATTTGCACAGTTTCAATCCATTTGAAATGACTATAATAGTCAATTTTGATATTTTCTGCCGTTAATTTGCTTAGTTGATTCAAAAGCTTGACATTGTTGTCATGACAATTACAATATGTGTCCTTTGCAATCTCAGTTTAAGATTTAGGAACCTTGACCCCATTTATATCTACTTTGAATATTCTTCTGCTATTAGATGATGCCTTTATAAATATACTATATACAAATAAATTACAGAGAATTGTCTTAAGATTTCTAAAAGGTTTCCGAAGGTCTATGTTTTGTGCTTAATAGTTTATATTCACCTTTGGTTCAGATGAAGGCAGGAAAATTAAAGTTAACCTACAATTACTTTCATCCACTTGCAATGGCGGGGGATACATTTGATATTTAATTTATATCATGCTCAATAATTTATTGTCAGTTCCTAAATGGTAGTAAGACAATTTGACTGTCTTCTTACAGCTGGTTATTAACCCTTTCACATTAATTTACATGATTCATATTTTTTGTTAAATAGTAAATCAATAAGAATTAGCGTTTTTGAAATAAGCTGTTTGCTACACGTGCAGTAGCATTTCTGTAGACTATGATTCCCATTCATTGTTTCTGGAAAATTATTAATGCTAACTCTTTCAAGAAGGATTGAATGGAAAAAGATTCTCAGAGCAAACATATACAGGAACCATACCGCTTAGAAAGAAACCACAAGTAAAGAGATATATGAATTATTTCTTGGGTTTTACACTGGGTATAGTTCTTCGCTCATAATTATTGCCACTTAGCTGTTTTTCTATGAGATATATAGTACAGCACTTTATATATTTCCCCGTTAGGTCGTCTGTCCATTTTTTCTCCATCAGTTTTGCACCACACATTGCTTTCTCAGCCCTTCTCAAAACTGCCATCTCATTTTCTCTCAAACACCATGTCTCACTCATATATAACATCACCAATCTTACATAATTCCAATAAACCATTCCTTCCATCCTAAGCGAGAACCTTTTTGAGTTCAGCAACTCTCCACATCCCTTGAACTTCACCCACCCAATTCTTGCTCTTGCTGTCACAGCTGCCTCGCAACCACCACTTGCATTCACCCTATCCCCCAAATAACAGAAATCTTTCACCATTTCCATCTCTTTACACAACTCCTACGCCGGTTCCACTAATCCATCAGCTTGCTTCTTGCATCTTCCACTGAAAAAATCTCTCCCCAACCTTGGGGTCACCCTTTTTACTTTTGGGCATCTTTCATTGATCCATTTCCTGCATTTCACACACAATGCTGAATTTGCCATTACTCGCTTCCCACAATTTACCTCATGGATCTACCTCACTTACAGACACTTCATCTTCTACCCCATTTACTACCACTTTTGTCTTCCCGAGGTTCACCTTCATCCCCTTGCTTTTGAATGCCTCCTCTTTCCAGAACTTCTCCCTCAGTCCCTCCATTGTTTCAATGGTCAGAACTAAGTCATCTGCATACAACGATTCACTCATCAAACCATTTCTCACACTCTTGGTAACCACATCAACCATGATTGCAAAAATCAACGGCGATAACACGGATCCCTGGTGCACACCAACTTTCACCTCAAACTCCTTGGACAACTCTAGCCTAACTCTCACCCTTGTCTTTGCACGTTCACACAAACTCATCACTGCTCTCACCATTACCTCTGGTATACAGTACCTTTCAAGATTCCTCATTGCCTACTCCAATACCTTCCTTGAAACCCTGTCTAATGTTTTTTCCAGATCAATAAAGCATGTGACTTTGTACACAGAACTTTTTCTTCTTAACTACAGTATTAGTACTCCTCTTGTAACCTCAAGATGAACACTGCATCTATTGTTCCTTTATCAGTTAGAATTAGTGTTTTTAGATTTTTTTACTTTTGGTTGGCTTCCTGCTAGATTTCATTTTGTTTATACCCTCTATACATCCAAATCACAAGAGTCTGAAGAATATCTGAGCTCCTGGATAGTTAGCCTTGTCTAAATCCCTTAAATTGCAATTTTGTTGCATGCACAATTAGAAAAGCTTCAAATATCTAAACCCTTCAACTTTCTCCATTAGTTTCCTTTAGGCAGTAAAAATGGCTGTGATGTTTACTGGCTGGCTGGCGGTTTTGAACCTATTGAAACACAAGAAACAGGGTACACAAACAAGTTTCCTGGTAGGTTGCCTCTCATGATATGCTCAGGCAAGAATGTATACTTACTCTTCCACATCAGAGCAACTGGAAATATTGATGCTAGTCACATTTAAACTGTATATAGTGATAAGCTTTATTGGAACTTCTGGGTTCCCTGTGGAGTACGCATATGCGAGTAAAAACCTCATGTCATCTGCTCTTGATGTTATACGTTAGCATTAATAATTCATGTTTAAACCACAAAAATGTAATCAAAGGAAACATTTTCAAAACTGTTTCCGGGCAAATGTAAGAAATTCTTTTATTTAATTATGTATTAGGCTTGAAGTTAAATTTTCCTCTTCTCAGCTTCCCCTCCACCCTATACACAAATCTCCCATTCTAGCATCCCCTCCACCCTATACTTAAACCTTCCATTCCAGCTTCCCATCCAACCTATACACAAATCTCCCATTCCAGCATCCCCTCCACCTTATACACAAACCTTCCATCCCAGCTTTCCCTCCACCCTATACACACACCTCCTATCCCAGCTTTCCCTCCACCCTATACACACACCTCCCATCCCAGCTTTCCCTCCACCCTATACACACACCTCCTATCCCAGCTTTCCCTCCACCCTATACACACACCTCCTATCCCAGCTTCCCATCCACCCTATACACACACATTTCCCATCCCAGCTTTCCCTCCACCCTATACACAAACCTCCCATCCCAGCTTCCCCTCCACCCTATACACAAACGTCCCATCCCAGCTTCCCTTCCACCCTATACACCAACCTCCCATTCCAGCTTCCCATCCACCCTATACACAAATCTCCCATCTCAGCTTCCCCTCCACCCTATACACAAGCCTCCCATTCCAGCTTCCCCTCCACCCTATACACAAACCTCCCATTCCAGTTTCCCATCAACGCTATACACAAATCTCCCTCTCCAGCATCCCCTCCACCCTATACACAAACCTCCCATCCCAGCTTCCACTCCACCCTATACACAAACCTTCCATCCCAGCTTCCACTCCACCCTATACACAAACCTTCCATCCCAGCTTCCACTCCATCCTATACACAAACCTTTTATTCCAGCATCCCCTCCACCCTATACACAAACCTCCCATTCCAGCATCTTCTCCACCCGCATACACAAACCTTTTATTCCAGCATCCCCTCCACCCTATACACAAACGTCCCATCCCAGCTTCCCCTCCACCCTATACACACTCCTCCGATTCCAGCTTCCCCTCCACCCTGTACACAAATCTCCCATCGTAGCTTCCCCTCAACCCCACACACACACCTCCCATTCTAGCTTTCCCTCCACCCTACTGTATACACAAATCTCCCATCCCAGTTCCCTCAATCCCACACACGCACCTTCCATCTCAGCTTCCTTTGCACCCCACACACACAGCATCCCAGCTTCCCCTCCACTTCCCCTACACAACTTCCCATCCCATCTTTCTTTCCACCCTATACACACACCTCCCATTCCAGCTTCCCCTCCACCATATACACACACCTCCCATCCCAGCTTCCCCTCCACCTTATAAACATGTTGTAGTTCAGGTTTAATATGATTTTGAACTAGTTCAATTTTTCTTAAACTAGTACAATTTGTCTTGCACTGGTACAAGTTGTCGTAAACTGGTATTATATGACATTCTAAAAGGGATTTTATTTTGGGGAGTCATAAATAAAACAGGGGCTTGGTTTTTTAGGGGGTATTAAAAGAACGGAATATTTTAAATAACCTTCACCTACTCAGTTCTCACTCACCCACCCACCACTCACCCATGCGGCCACCCACCACTACTTTCTACTTACCTCTCTTTTTTTTCTTCCTGTTTTCTACTATTTTCTTTTCTTTTTGTTCTTACCATCTTTAGACTGCGAGCAGTCTCTTTCTTTTCCTCATATAATTAGTCGAATTTAGAAGTTCGAGCGGCGAAACTGCAAGGAAAAACCGTTTAGAAACTGCTACCAGTCAGCAGTCAGTTATTGGTCTGAGACGGAAATGAGAAGAATAAACTGGTTTGAAAAAAAAAACTGGTTTGTGCCAGTTCAAGACAACTTGTACCATTGCAAGAAATATTACACTGGATCAAAATAAATTGAACCGTGATATTAAACCTGAACTACAACATACACATTTCCTATACCAGCTTGATCCCTCCACCCTATACACAAACGTCCCATCTCAGCTTCCCCTCCACTTTAAACACAAACATCCCATCTCAGCTTCCCCTCCACCCTATACACACACCTCCTATCCCAGCTTCCCCTCCACCCTATACACACACCTCCTATCCCAGCTTCCCCTCCTTCCTATACCCACACCTCCCATCTCAGCTTCCCCTCCACCCTATACCCACACCTCCCATCCCAGCTTCCCCTCCACCCTATACACACACCTCCCATCCCAGCTTCCCCTCCACCCTGTACACAAATCTCCCATTCCAGCTTCTCCTCCACCCCTAACTTTCATGGATGTTTGATATTGTGTTTGGATCAACAAAGTTCGTCACAGACACTGATTCTTGACCATAGTCAAGTGACTTTCACTAATGGGAAAGAAACGGTTCGTACTCTTGTTTGTTTTAGAATTCCGTTAGACTTGGATTTGACATATTCTAAAAAGGATTTCGGGTGTCAAACTTCTTTTTCCATCAGAAAACAATCCCTATTCGGATTATTAGTCAATTTGTATCATGACTACATTTCGTGCATTTTCGTCCAAACCAGGACTTTATGTTTAAACAGCAAGATTATGTACGAACCAATGCGGTTTTTGGTTACATGTTTGTTACGCTTTTGAGATATTTATATCCAGCTTAGAACTCAACAAACCCTTGAAAGCAACTTGCTACTGTAGCATCGAGGTAATCCAGTGCAACATTCTTAATCTTAGGATGAAAAAAAAACTGCAAGAGTAGTTTTGCGTTCTCCTTCATCGAACGCAAATTTATATTTTTAGGTATTAGCAGTAACTAATGAGGTAATAATATTATCTCCAGTGAGAGGCTTTTTGCTTAGTTATGAAAGGCAAATGACGTATGTTTATGTTTCTAACCGAACAGGTATGATGGAAACCCTACACAAAGTGGAATTAACACGTCAACTTAACAGAATGAAACTACTGTTTCCTAAGGAGTATTCATTTTATCCTAAGTCTTGGATCGTCCCAGAACAGTTTGCAGAACTAAGTGCACACTGCACCAGGTCAGGATCAACAGACATGTTCATTCTTAAACCAGATGCAGGTTCTCAAGGAGAAGGAATAGTTTTAACGAATAACCCACAGGCCTTTTGTCTTGCTCCTTCAGGGCTCAATAAGCCATCTGTTTTCCAGGTTTATATTGCCGAACCACATCTTATTGAAAAGTATAAATTTGACTTGAGACTTTATGTTGTTGTTAAGAATATCGAACCCTTGGAGTTTTATATTTGTAGGGAAGGTCTTGCAAGATTTTGCACGGAGCATTATCAGAAGCCAACAGTTAAGAATCTACACAAGAGCTACATGCACTTAACAAATTACTCGCTGAATAAACACAGTACAAACTACATCCATTCAGATGCCGATGATAGTGGTAGTAAGCGAAAAGTTAGTTCAGTGTTTAAACTGTTGAAATCACAAGGTTGGGATGTAGACAAGGTGTGGAAGGACATTGATGATGTTGTCTGTAAGACACTTATCGCAGTCGTACCAGCGTTAAAATTGGAAATGCACATTGCAACTGCGGGATTGAAAAAACAGATTCATTGTTTTCAGATTCTAGGCTTTGACATATTGCTGGACAAAAAGTTAAACCCGTATCTTCTGGAGGTGAATTCTAGCCCGAGTCTTCGTATAGATTATGAAGAAGAAAACAGTTCTGGTCGAACAGAATTGATTCTCAGTACAACAGATCTCGAGATCAAATTACCAGTCATTACAGATTCCTTAAAACTTATCTGTAACGACACTAGGTAGGTCTATGTCAAGTTATCTATGTCTTATTACAATTTTCAGTGAGTCAGGTACTATAAATGGTCATTAATTGGAATAAACTAAAACAGTATATAAATTATTTTTATAATAGAAAGAATTTTGGAAATTAAAAAGAAATTTTCCAGGACTTGAGTTTTTTACATAATGGTTTTCTTGCATTTTATGTAAGAAATCATGTTCGTTCGCTGTTGCCCAGCAACTCAATATTTACCTTCGATGCACTCTTCCGAAAAATATCAGTGAGATGCCCATTTTGGAATTGAATATTAACTATTTTAAAAGTATTCTCTTTTTCAGAATTATCTATTATTGTTTTTTCAGTTTAATCATTGTTTTGGTTTTAATTCATGCTTCACCATTAGACTATGAAAAACAACCGGTAAAAAAGCTCTTCAGATCAAACTGAAAACAAATTAATGCTATGTGTGGTCACTTATGTTAACTATTGACGGAAGTCGCAGTTTGAGTTAGCACACTGTCTTGTATAAGGATCATAACACCGTCATCTCGTTTGGCTAGTTCTAAAGTACCAATCCACCATGTGATTGTGAGACACGCGTTGAATTCCCTACTTTTAGGATCTTAATATGATCAAGAGAAAGACTCTTTCTTTGCTCTAACATCAGCAAATTGTTAGACTTTCCATTCTTATAGAGAATAGAAACTCTAAACTGCAGATTTTGTCGCCCAACCCTCAATCGGGAAAACCCTCATACAAACATTGCCAAGCCGATTGCCGGATTGGGTATGCGTTTTATAGGTGTTTTTTAAGCAGTCTGTTTTACTGTATAGTCATTTTTATCGTTTGGCAAACTGTGGTTTGATGAGGTACGTGATTTATTATTCTTACAATCGTTCTGACCAGTTTTGTTTTTTTATCATTGCTATCAGCAGTGCTGATAACGAGGAGGACGAGACGATCAGTGTTGGGTGTCTGGATCAGCTCTATCCAAGAAGAGCCAAGCAGTTTGAGTATTTGCACATATTTGAACGGTGTTTGCTGTTGTTTCGGCATTTCGCGGGTCTCCGTGCGTCTGCAACGATGGGAGCCTCTTCGTTCAGAATGCTTGCAAGGTATATTGAATATCATTTTTGTATGACACTTACAGTTTGAAACCTGATCGAGTGTTTCACGTTCAATCTGTAACTGATTTGTGTTAATAAATGAAATGCTGCATCGATGTTCCTGCAGAAAAAGTGTTAAAGAAGGATAAATTTTAAACCGTAGTGAAAAGGAGAATTTTTGAGTCCGTCGGCGTGAATGCATGAAAGATAAATAAAGAGATGGTTATATAATACAGCAAAGCAAGATGACACAATGAGATTGGTATGTAAATAACAAAAGGAAATAAAAGGATATAGATGTGTGAAAAAAAAAAATGAAATATTAAAAAAACAAAAGGGTTTCGGGACAACTGAAGGTTAACAGATTTATCCCGTGGGGACTGAGAGTGCTTAAAGCGTGAATCAGTCGCATTAATCTTTAGTCTTGCAACAATCGTTCCACCGCTGATGACAGAGAGACCGAATAAAACAAAATTAGATATAAAAAAACTAGAAGAATTAAAATGGCGAGAGACAGGTAAATAAATAAATAAATACTTTATTTCACGTCATTTGCAAAATGAAGTGGTAGCCCATTCTTCCTAGCCAGAGGCTAATGTTTTTAAATCGCTCGACGACTCAGATCTTGGCGTGAAAGTCTCCGGAGAAATCCCCTCGAAGTCAGATTGAGATCGACAATCGATCCCGGGTCGTAGAGGTGGGAGGCACGACTGATGACCACTATGCCAATCTGACTCCCCTGGTTTGGATAGGTCGTCTTTGCGCATGTCATAAAGGTGATTTATATCTCTGAAGTCTTAAGGGAATAGAATCGAGGTATGCTTGAAACAAAAAGATGAATACATCCGGAACTTTTGGTTTTAATAACTTCAAATACAAAATTTTTGCCTTATATTTTTAATAATTTTTATGGAGAACTCAATTTTGAACTTATTTCGTATTGTTTTTTACATACCGATCTCATTGCCTTTCGTCGGCGAAGGACTGCAGTCCGAAACGTCTGTCAAAAATTCTCTTTTTCACTACGGAGTAAAATTTATCCTTTTGTAAAACAATTTATGTTGAGTTTGGTTCAAACAATATCCTAAACTTACCTCGGTTGAATTAACCAGGGCAAACATGATAGAATAGTCTTTAAGTCTTAGCTATATTACCTGGAAAAATCAAAGGGCAAACAACTTAAAAACAGGACGAATTTTAACAGATATGTATTGTATATCTGTACAGTGTATTTATTATATACATACCAATATTTACGCGCCAAAAAGCATTGATATAGAAATAGTATCATCACGCTAGAGAAGCCAACTGATTGGTCATACGATTTTCTTCACTAGTGAAAATTGGCGTATCGACGCTCTGATTGGATATATCATTATTTTCACTAGTGAACAAAACCGTATCGCTTGCTCGCCGCACCTCTTGACTTACAAGAGCTTAAGGCGCATTTTCAGTTTCTTTAGAAAGATGTCTTTAACTGATCATAGTAGTCGTTTTCACAAGCTAGATTCATCGATAAAAGATTTCATTGACCAACAGAAAAATGATAACACGAAAAAGAAGACAATACACGATGTTGCTCTGTTTCACGAATTTCTAGTTTTGAAAGACGAGACAAGACAAATGGACGAATTGGCTCCTCAAGAGCTGAACAAATTTCTGAGTGAGTTTCTTATAACAGTTCGCAAAAAAGAAAACGATGAAAAATACGAGCCTAGTTCTTTAAGGGCATTTTTTGCTAGCTTTGAGCGTCATTTAAAGAAAAAAAACTATGGTCTATGGACTTTGTCTCATGAAACACGTCCAGTTCGAGCAAACTCGAAAAGCACTTCAGTCAAAGCAAAGGGATTTAAAACGGAAAGGCAAGGGCAACAAGCCTAATGCTTCTGCTTCTTTAAGTAAAGAAGATATTCAAGTTCTGTATGAAAAGGACTTTTTGGAAAGTTCCACGGCAGAAGCGCTTTTAAATACGGTGTGGTTCAACAACACAATCCATTTCGGGTTACGAGGCTGCAAGGAGCACAGAGATATGTGTTGGGGAGACGTAAAACTTTGTCAAACTTCTACAGGGAAGGAGTACCTCGAATTCAATAAAAGAGAAACCAATACCCGTTCAGGGAACGATCCTCGGAATGTAAGAGCCAATGCACCGAAAATGTTTGCTGTGCTGAACAACGAGAAATGTCCAGTAAAGCCTAAAGGCCTACAAAGTCTACGCAGAAAAGCGACCCGCGGACATGAAAACCGACGATGCACCGTTTTACTTGGCAGTAAACAATGTAAAATTTGGATCCAACAAACCTTGGTTCAAAAAAGCTCCAGTCGGTGTAAATAAGCTCAATACCTTAATGAAAACAATGGCACGGAAAGCGGGACTTGGGTTAAACTTCAAAAACCACAGCGGCAGAAAAACAATGATTCAAACTTTAGTTAACAACGACGTGCCGCCAACTGATATAATGCAACTGTCGGGACACAAAAACGTTCAAAGTATCACCAGCTACTCCACTATCTCACAGAAACAACCGTTGAACATGTCTCACACTCTCACTGGACTGAGTTCAGGAGAAATAGCTACCCAGTCTAATTCCCCTATTCTGAAGAAAAGAAAGCACGAATTTGATGAACTCGCTCATCCAACATTTCCTCCAACTTTTTCTCAGCAAAGCAAGCAAGCAACACAGCAGCCCCTTTCTCTTTTTTCGGGAGCTGTTATAAGCGGAGGACATATAAGTGTGGCAATAAACACCTTACATCAATCGCTCACACCTCCAGTGCGAGAGGAAAATCCTAGCAAAACCTACAAAAGAATCAAACCTCTTGATTCGGATTCTGACTAGTGTTTGTCAATTCAAGCATGTGGGTTCAGATGTTAGCAACAAAAAAAAAGTCTCGGGTTTTAAGTTCTTTTTTGCAAGTTTTGAACTTCCGTAGAACTGTGTCGCCCTGTTTTCTGGATATGTTATTTTACTTTAACTAGTTCTGCCATTTAACGGCATCTTTGCTAGAAGTAAAGTTTTGTTCAAGGAAGTGTAACTCTCAAACTGTGAGGCGGCTTGACCGCGCGCTGTTTTCGTTTGAAAGAAAATAAAAATATGTTGAGTTCTGTTTGCTTGTGAATCTCTGTATGTACATAATAAATAAGTTATTTCACGGTTGGTTCGCTTGTACGATTTTTATTCACTCGTTGTGTAAAACAAACTCACTCGCTGCGCTCGTTCGTTTGTTTTTACACTACTTGTGAATAAAAATCGTACGCACTCACCAACCGTGAAATAACCGATAAATACGCCATTCGTAGATATCATATGAAACTACACTCGGGATATGAGTGACATAATTTCCATATCCCCACTAGTGAAGATATTGCTGACGTCATTCCTCTGTTTTCCATTGTTTTTTGTCTATCTATTTTTAAATTTTCGAAACACTCATACCTATATAATAAAAAAAAATTACATGTTCGCTTGAACATATGAAGTATATCTTCAATCACATACCTAAATCTCATTTATTCAATTATTTATAAATTTATTTACTCATGTACCAATTTACCTATTTAGAATATTATATGTTTAGCTTTTTACATGTCACCATAATAACCTATATATTTATCAGAAAACATATTTACTCACTATTTACAAATATGCCTGTTTAGATATTTACTTATTTACTATTTATTCTACTTACTTATTGTATAATATGATTATTGGTAGCCAAACCAGAGTGGGTTCCACGTTGATTGAATCAATCCCATCGTAATTGCTGGCGTTCCACGTCAGAAACGGATCTTTCCATTCCTTTAACGGCAAAAGGTGTAAAACATTACTCATGTTACGTTGTATCCGTTTTGTTACAGTTAAGTGTTCATTCGTTCATCTGTTTATTCATCTGTAGTTTCAAGACAATGAAATAATTCTAATTTTAAAGAAAAGCACAATTTAGGTGTATTATACTAATTCTAAAATTATAAAAACAATAGGGATGATTCGACGTCATTTTTCTAACATAACATGTTCTGTATTGTTAGTTATTATTACTATTATCATTATTAATATATGACAACAAAACAAATTTTAATGCATCTCTACATACTTAGTACTAGAAGACTATTTTACGTACCTGAGTGGTCCAGACATTGACTTTTAAAGACTCTGCCTTCTCGTCCTAAAAGAAAAAAAAAACTTTCAGTGTCTTTTACATTTTATATAGGAGTTCTGTCTGGATTAGTTTTTATTTGTCAGTAAAATTCCTTATAACTTTTTGGAAAAAGAAAGAAAGGGCCCTGGAACGAGGTTGCTTCGGACAATTACTGCAATTTGTCTTGGACTGAGTTATTCACCGCGAGCTTTTATTGAAAGGAATAATTCTTGCTGTAGGGTACCACTCCTCTACTCTCAGGACTGAGTTGTTTAAAAGCTGGTTAACTTTAAACCAGGGTTAAGCAAAAATATTCAAACAGCAGTTTTTTTTCTAGGAAAAGGATTACGGTTATTTTAGAATACTGTTCAGACTTTCCAAGAAAAAAAAACTTATTAACCCCCAAATTACAGCTCAAATCCGTCTATTTATGATTAGAAACAAAGAAAAGGGTTGAAAAGTGAAGGCTAGATTAGTACTATGGGGTTTTGAACAACTGGGCTGTATTCAAAGTGCTAGACTAACCAAAACAATTGTTCTTACTATCAGGTCCCGAATAATTGTTCCACTTCCCTCTCCGCCTGTTTATTAGTTTATTGAAATTGTGACTTTGGGCGAATTTTACTGAGCACTTTGAGAGACTGAGCACCATTTAGCACCATCATTTCTGATGTATTTTTATTCCTCGTGACAAATTTCTTTTTATCTGGTTTGAGAGTGAATTAAGAAATGAGTCTGTCTGTGTGTTTGT
>JAOBAY020044902.1:0-13683 GCA_025331085.2 Zoanthus sociatus
GACTTGACGGTGGCCTTAACTAAACTTTGATTGTTAGTAGTGAGATCCTTGTCAACTTCACAATAGAAATTAGTATCCGAAAGTTGACGGAGAGCCTCCTGCTTGTATAAGTCGGCACGCCAAACAACAACTGAACCGCCTTTGTCGGCGGGTTTAATAACAACGTCGGTTCGATTCCGCAAGTTACGAAGAGCCGTCCATTCTTCTTTAGAAAGATTAGAATAGCTAAGTTTACGATTAAACTTAAGATTAGAGATATCAAGGCGGCTCTTATTAATAAAAAGGTCCAGGGACGCAAATTCACCCTCGGGAGGAACCCAACTAGACTTACTAGGATTAAGACGTTAAAACGTTAAAACGTTTCTTGCATCAAAAGCTGATGCGCTAACCACTAGGCTATGACATCATCAGCAGTCAGTTGGCCTGGGTACGAGGTTGCACAAACGTGACCCGACGAAAACTAATTAAAAAATAATAATAAGAAGAAACTCGATGCATTTTTGGACTCTGCCCTCGTGCAGAGTAAAGAGTGTCAGTACGAAAAAGTACGGAGTCTAAGACTGCATTTGGCTTCTGCTATTCAGGATATCAGTTAACGTTTTAGGGCTATAGCACAAAAATTGGAGTGGCGTCAAAAAAAGCTGCTATTATAGAGAGCCCGACTAATTTAATTCAATCCGTGTACAAGTGTCCCCCACAAATTGCTCTGGCGAAAGCCCATGTAGCTATGGCGAATATTCTTTATAAGTCAAGATTGCATCAGGAAAATTCGCTGTTCGCTGCCATTATTTGAAACGCTGGCTGTTGAAATGAGCATTATAGCAAGAATTAGATAACGTGGTTAAAGAATTAATTATCATTGAAAATTTACCTTTTCGTGAGTATAGCGAAAATGTAGCGGGATGATGTCAATCGTAAACAGCCGCCGATGGTTATTCCAATTCTCGTCCATTTATTCCAGTTTTCCTCCGGTTATTCCAGTTTTCCTCCGGTTATTCCAGTTTTCCTCCGGTTATTCCAGTTTTCCTCCAGTTATTCAAGCTTTCTTCTTTTGTAGCTTTACTTTGTCGTTCGGTGAAAGAGGGCATTCTGACGGAGTTACCAACCAGTCCCTACTACTAAGATTATTATGATATCATAAGTTTGCAATGTGAGTTTTAATAAAAATCTAGAAATAATGTTAAATGCCTAACCTTGGCACTGAAATACTGTCTTCTCATAAGATATTTCAAAGAGTTATTAGAAATCAGCACCGACCATATTTTTTTGCAGAGATTTTGCATATGTTGCTCGTGACCCCAACACTGGTAAACATAAATGCCACATGTTCCGATGCCATGGAAACATTTCTGGCCGCGCCATCACAAATGCATTGCACGAAATGTGCAGCAGAATATTGGAGGAAAAGAAACGAGCGAAGCATGAAGCGAAACAAAAATTTACAGACAAGCAATCCTGCTCGGACATTATCAACACACCTCCTCCACCAAGTGCTAAAGGTTGGTCTGTAAAACGAGCCATCTTTGGTTGCAAAGTTTTACTTTTTTTTTATAATTGCGTGAGTTGTTCTTCTGTATCTATGTTTGTCTGTATGCATGTCTGTTGGTGTATATACATATAAACTAGTACGTAATTTTAACAGTTTAATATTGAAATTTTTATTGGCGTTGCGGTTGATAGTGTAAATTTGTTGTTTGAAGCGTAAGTTTAAATGAAACTTACACAATTTGCATGCGATATAGATTACTTAAGTACGAAAAAAAGTTTTATTTCATTGGGAAAATTGATTTAATGCAAAAAAACTTTCATCTTCTTGAGAAAATTAATCTAATGTTAATTGAGTAGAAAGTTTTCTTCTTCCTGAAGAAAATTGATTTCATGCAAAAACAAATTTTGTTGCCCATGAAAAAATTGATTGAATGGATGAATTAATGCTTTGTTTAAACCCGGTTAAAGGTTTGCCGCCTAGTGAGTTGATTCATCTCAATCTTTTACCAATCCACAAACTAAAAACGCTAACCTTGCAAAATTGATAACACGAAGAAACTTTGCCTTGTGTAATACGGTAGGTTATCTCGGGCGGATCCAGGATTTTGAAAAGGGGGGTTCGAAGAAATGAGCCACCGAAGGCGGACCCATCTAGGGGGGTCCGGGGGCATGCTCCCGCGGGAAATTTTGAAGTTTAAGTCCTCGGAAATGCGATTTCCAGCGTTTTGAGGGACGATGGTGGATGGTTTAATACCTTAACAAACTATCTCTTTTTAAAGCTCTTTTATTGAACAGGACTACGTTTAAGTCTTCACAATAATAGAGATCATCTGACTCCTAGAAAATGAAACTGACAAACGAAGAGGGGGACCCTAATTCAGTAATTTCCGAAAGTGACCACTTTAGGGGCTAGGAGAGTGAATAACGAACTTGTTATTTTTCCAAGTAGACAAATAAAAAAGGAAGCGCTTATATAGATCGAATTTTAGATTGGCATTTTGTTTCGTTCACATATGTTTTTTCCTCAGAAACCGCACGTGTTAGAATGTTTTTTCTTTCCGTTTAGAGAGTTTGACCGAACCACCCCTGGATTCGCCACAGGTTATGTTGTAAAATACGCTGTGCAAACAACTACTTAATGTGTAAAAACCAATGTTTAAAGACAGCAGAGGTTCAAAAAATGAATAACACAAATTTTCATCAAAGTGGCAATCAGAGGATTAGGGTTATTAGAATAAATCTTGTTCGTATGAATAAAACGTTTTTTGTTTAAATGTTAAATGTTCCAGGAGAGCTTTTTTGAATTTATGAGAAGTTTTGTGAATATTGGCAAGTGTATATTATACATTATCTTAAAAATCTGCAAAAAGAAAACAAAAGCCGTTCTTTTGGGGAAAATGTTTACAAAGTATCCTGTTG
Source organism: Zoanthus sociatus (assembly GCA_025331085.2). Taxonomy (NCBI): domain Eukaryota; kingdom Metazoa; phylum Cnidaria; class Anthozoa; order Zoantharia; family Zoanthidae; genus Zoanthus; species Zoanthus sociatus. Next base: position 2,908 of record JAOBAY020044902.1, read on the forward strand.
AAATCATTTGTGGAAACCCTTGGGTTATGACCGTTAAAAGAAAGTTGATTATATTTAACCTTTTAGTTTGTTTCGTACTGTAAATGTTTCTTTAAAGGGTTGTTGCTTTTGTTTTTTCGCGTGACAAACTAAATGTTGAGAACGCGGAATGTGTGATTTAGCTTTCGGTATGTGTTTTTGGATATTTAGTTCCAAATTTTAAAATCCAAGTAAAAAAAAAACTTCTTGAACATTTAGAAAGATGTGTTAATATCTCAAAAGGGCTTTTTGCACGACAAATTCAAAACACAGTAAAAAAAATGGCGGCGCTAAGTAGCTCATGTGGGCTTTTAGATTTCAAATAGTTTCATATGTAGATGTGATTAGCATATCAGAAAGACATAACAACGTTTTCAATTTATGTTTTCGTTTTCTGCCAATAAGTTTAAGATTAAAAATTGCGACTCTCGAAGCGTAGCAAAATTTTGCTTTAAATTTCCGTTACAAGTTCGTCCGACATGTTCAGGTTTGTAAGTGAAATCTACGTTTCCACGAGTGAGTGTTTGAAGACGTATTCATATATATTTAGTCAGTGTAATTTATTATCGTAGTTTGCGTTGAAATTAATAAAGATACGAGTGTAAGAGAATTTATCGAAGTTGATTCATGTATTTTTATTTTTTGCAGAAATGTCAAGTTTTAATGAGAAACCATTTGTCGAACAAAAGAAGAGTTACACGGCAAAATATGTCGGAAATATTGAAGTAACCAGTCCAACAGGTTTGTTTGACGATTTGTTTGGTTTATTCTATCATTTTGTGTTTTTTTTTAATTTTATTTAATTTGAAATTATTTTCTCAAACCTGAAAATTTGTAGATTGAATTTCCTTTGACTGTCGGGCTGTGTTTTTAGGTTTTTAATGTTTTTTTTTTTTTTGCGGGCGACCCAAGGGAGCACGCAATACTAATCTGTTGAATGATCAGCGGTATGTGCTTCGCATGCGCTGTATGTATCTAAAAAGAGAGACTTTTAAAAAGAGAAACTTTTGAAAAGACAGACTTTTGAAAAGAGAGACTTTTAAAAAGAGAGACTTTTAAAAAGAGAGAGTTTTAAAAAGAGAGACTTTCAAAAATAGAGACTTTTGTTTCGCCTTCCCACTGCCAATGGTATGAATGGAATGCTTTGACAAACTCGTTTGACCACTTGATGAGAGCTTGTTTGACGGGTCGTGATACCTGATTTTGACACGGGCACTCTGCAGTTGCTCATCTAATGCATACGTGGAGTCTACATTGTTATTTAAAACAATATTTTTAAAAATATCAACCAGTGAGCAGCGCACGGACTTGAGATTTTGTAAGTTATTTTATTTTCCCGACGCGTTTCAGTTGTATACAGCAACTTTCTTCAAGGGATTTACAAATTTTTAAAAAACAACATTAGAACGATTTATATTCAGCAGCACATGGATAAAACGGGAAATGACGAAACTACTATGAAAAGATCTTTGGTGTTAAAATAGATCTTTGTGCTATCAGTGTTAAAAATCAATTACTTTTGGGGCTTGCGGTTAGCACTAAAAATATTGTTTTAAAAACTAAACATTTTCAACAATAATAATACTTTCCAGTTTTCCACCCGCACTTTCTAAGCTCTGCTCACCCCTCGAGTGTATGTATATATATTTATATATTTATATGTGTATGTTTTTCTTTCTGTTTCTATTTGTATTTGTATTATATTTGTACTTTGAATAATTGTTTTATTAAATTTCATGAGCTTTCCCAACCCTCCGATACTTGAAAATGACAACAAAATTTTATTTTAACATGTTTCAGTTTCATTCTGGCAACACTTATGTTAAAAGCGTCCATATATGGTCATTCGGTACATGAGCTGATAACCGAGATTGAGTGAACCAATCAGAACGCTAGAAACGTAATATTTGAGGCTGAAAATGTAAAAATATGTATTATTCACTATGATGGGTTTTTCAGGCCGGGAATCGGTTTTGCTTGTTTTGGTTTTCTGCATTCGCCACCAAAAAACAAACCATTTTCAATAATTGTAAGTCCGGCGTTACGAGCTAAATGGCCCACTGAGCCGGTTCTTTTCCCCGCTTTCTGTAATGTTAAGCGGATGAAAGTCTAACTTTTCCTGGACGGGATAGTAACCCATCTTAAGTTAGCTTCCAGCAGATACTGGTACTCATTTATCTACTGTGGAGGGATGAAGAAAACCTGAGTTAGCTCAGGCAGAAAAGAAGGGTGCGCCAATATTCAGATTTCGGCAGAGCCGGAAATTAAACTGGAGACCCCAGTGGGGTCAGATAGGATCGCCGTTAGCTTTCACTTATTTCAATCCTCTTTTGATTGTGCTGCAGGTATCGAGGTTCTTCACAAAGCAATTAGTAAATTATCGTCTAAAGGTGGGCCATGGAGTACTTGCCTTGTCGAAATCACCATTTCTAGTGTCAAGATTACAGACTGTGCGGTGAGTCAAGTCTCTTAAGTAACATTCAGAGATTATCAGTTTAATGCTAAAATTAAAAAATTGATAAAATTCAATTCTCGGTGAAACTGGCCTCCGTTTAGGTGATCGCATCAGAGATCACTTTTATGACATGCGCAAGAGCGACTTAACCAAACCTGTCTCTCGCCATTTTGATTCTTCTAATCATTTATTTCTATTCATAAAAAAAAAAAATTTTGTATACTTAAAATTTTTAAGACTAAACATTTTCGATCTTACAGATCATCTTCAGAGTTAAAACTGACTTTAAAAAACTGTCGGGTCTTTGTTAAAATACCGTAGTTATTTAGCTATAAGCCGACCTTGGCTATAAGCCGAGACCTAAACTTAAGAGATATTATGATGGCCGATAGCTTTCGAAAAAAAGCGCTTAATAGTCAATAGTCAATCGATCAAACTCTAGGCTATAAGCCGAACCCCCTTGTTTAGACTTTATTTGGCAGATTGAAGTCAAAATTTCTGAAAAAATAGCTCGGCTTATAGGCTAATAACTACGGTAATTATTTTGATCAAATTCGAGTCTTAACATAATATGAATAACTCACCTTCCTTTGATCAAGAATTTCAACTATGCTGATGGGTTTGTTAATGTCTATTTCAAGGGATGATAACTCTTCGTTTGTCAGCGGAATTTCTGTGGAGCTTCTAAAACGTTTGCGCTTTCTCTGATTACAATATTTAGCTGAGGAGTTGAAAGGATTTGAGCGGACACTTTCTTCATCTGGTTTACATTCAGTTCCCTTCGTCTTTGCTGTACGAAGACTCAACCTTGAAAACTTCTGTTCAAATTGGAAAGACAAAGGATAACGCTGGGGACAGCAGATATTGTGTTCAACACCACAGGAGCAATCCTCCTTAAATCCATTCTTGCTACTCTTTTCTGATTTCCCAAGAGTTACTACAACAACTTTCTGCTTGTTACTCGGCTTGCATTGGTCTGCTGGGACCGAACACAAAGGCCAATATTGACCAACGTACGGTGTAATACGGACAGGAGAGCAGCTACGGTGTCGCTCATTTTTAACCTTTTTCTCTTGTACATTCTTTGATTTGTTATCTCAGCAAAACTTGCATGCACTAAAAGTGACAGTAAAACTGGCAGCAAAACTGGCAGTAAACCTTGCATGCACTAAAAGTAGCAGTAAAAGTGGCAGTAAAACTGGCGGTGAAAAATTATTTAAAGATGGACCTTTGGTATGAAAAGGATAACTCCTCCCCTTCTTTTTGACGTAACAAGGTTTCAACGGTTTTTCAAAATGGCAGACGAAACAATAAATAAGATGGTCATTGTGCAAAACTTGAATTACATTAAAAAAATTACATCCGATTATATTTAGAATAATACATTCTCTTTTCTCGAATGTGCTGTAGTTTAGGGCACAAAACAATCGCTATTTGTTCGATTTTTAGGGTTAAGTTTTTACTCAAAAATTTGCATTTCCTGCTTCTGCATGTTGCTCAAGCAATACCCCATAGCCCATAGTCATACGTTTAGATTTCTACCGATTTCTAAACATTCGTAGTAGGACTGCTTCTTTCTTTAGTTCTTGCGTATGAATGGGTCCTGATGTTTTCTATTTTGACATCCATGGTGCTCAAGCGAATAATTACAAAATCTTGCATTATTTATTATTCTTGAATGAGAGCTGTCTTATATTCTACTTTATACTTCCTTTACAAATTTTCGTAAAATTTTCCTTTTGGTTGATGGGTGTAATTTCATGGATTATGGCTGGGCCACCTAGCAAAAAGTTAAAATCAATGTCTAACTTTCCAGCTGTAGAATGGAAGAATGCTTGAATCTTGCACATTCAATAGGCCTTATCACAGTGTTCCCAGCCATCTTAGCGAGTAGGCAAAGTGGATCAAAATAAGAGAGTTTGTAGGAAATATCTTTTATAACTCTTTAGTTTTAAAAAAAAATATGAATTGAAAATTTTATTGTTAGGAGAAAGGAACTGAATGCCAAAATTTGAGGCATGCACTGTAGCTGCATACGAATGCGTCCAGTCACAATTTGAATTTTTCCATTCATTTATCTGTTGTCAGTTGTGTTTCATCTGCAGAATGCATTCATATGCGGCTATTTGCCTCAAATTTTGGCATTCAATTCCTCTCTCCTAACATTAAAATTTGCAATTCGTATTTTTTTCAAACCTAAAATGTTATTAAAGATATTTGATGCCAAACTTCCATACAAGCTCTCTTATTTTGAGCAAATTTCCCTACTCGCCAGGATGGGGTCGAAAACAGTAATAATGTGCACAATGTCATTGGAGAAAGAAAAGGCGAAACTCAAGCAAACTTTCTCAAATTTGCATATTTCTGTAGTCCTAAGGTGTCTATTTTCTTAGTTTAGAGTTTAAATTATTGTACGCTATTGATTGCCGGAATGCCAGTCGTTTTGCCAATGTGTCAGTTCGCCAACAACCAGTTCGCCAACGTATGAAGTCACTTTGCCGATGCTTATATGTCAGTTCACCAATATCCAAAATACTTTGTGAAGTAGATCTGAAATGTACATAAATGAATAAATAGAGTTTAAAACAACAAGATCAATTTTATTTCATTTATGATTAGAGAATTCACCGGTTACCTTAAATAACTATTTCACTTATTATAATTTCTTTTTTATTAGATCGAGAGGAAAACGGTAGTCCGTAAGTTGTTGTTTATGTTTTATAGTGAAATAAACATGAAATTATGAGCCGGTGTTTGAAGTGAAAATTGGTTCATAGTTTACTCAAATTACTGAGTTACTAAATTAATACGGCAGTAGTTCGAATTTCCTAACAGAATACATCTAAGGTAAAATCATTGTAAAATCCATCTTTTTCCTATTTTATTTACCAGTTCATGTTTCCAAGATAACATGTATTAAGCCAACAAAATATGCTGTAAATACATTTCATACATTAGCGAACTGACATATAAGCATAGGTGAAGTGACAATTAACGTTGGCGAAAGGACTTCATCGTTGGCAAACTGGTCGTTGGCGAACTGACATGTTGGCGAAACAACCGGTCACCGATTGTCGCGTAACTGATAATTACAGTAATGTATAGTTGTAACTAAATTTCAAATTCGTGCGAGCTTTGGAAAAACGGTTGAAAAATAATTTAAAAAGTTCCATGCTACAATTCCAGAAATTTGGGAATTACTTGCATTCTATTTACCAGGATTTGTTGTCCATTACTATGAAATAAAAACCGTCTGAGGATGCAAAATTCCTTAAGAGAACAAAATCTTTGAGTAATGCATCAAAGATCCGCACTCGTCTGAGTTTTATTAAAACTGGGTTTGTCACCAGGTGGATCCATTTGCAAATAAAAAAATATATATACTGTATGTTACTCTGGTGTTTAAAATATGAATTATGTACAATAAAAACATTTTCCGACATTTCGGCTGTATTCAACAACCTTCATCATAAGAACGGATGCCCGTTACGGCCCATCGTTTCAATCATATCAACTCCTACATACAACCTCTCTAAGCATGTGGCTAAAATATTAAAACCCTTGACTGGTAATTCTGACTAGACTGTCAAAATCAGCACTGAATTCTGTGAAAGCATTACTGACATCAAACTTCAGGATGACAACAAGCTTGTTTCTTTTGACGGCGTTTCATTGTTTACATCGATTCTGGTGGGCGTAGCCATTAACGTGGTCATGGAAGACCTTGAAGAAAGAGCACTAGCTTCACTAACCAATCCACCTTTGTTTTGGAAAAAATTTGTGAACGACGGGCTTACAACCGCAAAGTCTGGAAGTACACAGACCTTTCTGGAACATTTGAATTCAGTTGAACCCTGTATTACATTCACAATTGAACTTGAAAACGAGAAAAATTGCCTTTCTTGACACCATGGTTCATCACCAGGAAGACGGAAAATTAATCACCACCGTCTAACCGGAAACCTACCCACACTGATTGCAATCTGTTATTTTTATCGCACCATCCCAGTATGCACAAGCGAGCTGTGGTCAAAAAATTAACGGATCGGGCCGAGAGAATTCCCACAACAAAATCCGACCGAAACAAGGAAAAACAAAGAATAATATCGACATTACAATCAAATGGATATCCTAAACGCTTTATCTTGAATGCCAGCAAACCTAAACCACCATTAAACCACCCATTAACTGGTGCAGAGTCGGAAGAGACGATGGAGCACTACTCCCCAAGGAATATTTGCATTTGACTATTGCAGAAAAGAAAAAATGACACTAACATTAGAATTTTAATTAGGCTTTAGTTTATATCTTAGCTTTCGTGTAAAAAATTTTTATGTTTCACTTCCCCTGATGAAGGTTGTTGAATACAACCGAAACGTCGGAAAACGTTTTTATTATACATAATTCATATTTTAAACACCAGAGTAACATATATATACTTTTTTTATTTGCCAATGGATCCACCTGGTGACAAACCCAGTTTTAAAAGCTTTTTCTATGTTTTATACTCTGATAAAACATGGATTTTTGACCAATCAGGGTGCGCGCAGGGTACTATCTATATTATAATTCCTGATTCCTGATATAAATTCAAGTAAAAATAGGTTAGTTTTAGCATTCAATTCTCCTTTAAGGAATTGTGTGACGTTGAGGAATTGTGTAACGTTAAGGAATTGTGTGACGTTAAGGAATTTTGTGACGTTAAGGAATTGTTTGTACAATCGGAAAGCATGCATACAACGATATTTAGTGCTCAAGAAAGTTTTAATCGATATGCAAGTCATCCATGTCTACATTACTAAGATAATGGTAAAAACGTCGGATGTTTTAATTTTTCGACATTTCGTTCCAAATCCATGCAAGTTCGTACTTCACTTTGGAATAAACACCAAACACTCCAGCTGACGCGCATCCGCGTCCAAAGCTGGTTGCACCGTGAAGATAGTACCTTCCTCCTTGTTCACATACCAATGGCCCCCCAGAATCTCCTTGGCAGGTATCAACACCACCCTGGTCAAACCCAGCGCAAATCATTGTATCGTCGATTCGTGATCCGTAGACCCTTACACACCTTGATCGACTAACAACTGGTACGGAGGCTTGCATCAGGGTTCCGGCCAAGGCTCCTCCAGACGACAGAGTTCCCCATCCGCTTATCCAGCAACGTTGGTTATTAGATGGCTCACTCACAGTGAAAGGAAGACAAGCCGTATTCACATATCTGATACGTAAGAAAAGAGCAACTGTTTACATAATTCTATACAATACATTTGTTTATATATATAAAAAAATGAATCATTAGATAATGCAATTCAAGACTCCTGACTGGCTTAGCCATCATGGTCTATGAGCTAATCTATCTTAATATCCAAATATGGTAAGCGTGCGAGTCAGCTTGTAGTTAAAAACAAGCTGAAAATATTTTGAGAAAATAGCGTTACAAAGTAGATTTTCTGCCGAGTTTTCTAACGAAGAAATAGAAAGACTTTTGAAGAATTCTGCACCTGCAAAAACAGAGAAAGCAACAAGTTTTGGCAAGGTACGTACCTCAAGGTTTCTAAGAAGTGTTTTCAAAAAAAGTTCTAAATTTTTGGTGCATGCTCACACTTTATGGAGAACAATAGACGGAAATTGTGTAGACGGAAATTGACCGTAGACGGAAGTGAAAGTACAGAAGTGAAAGATTTTCCTTTTCACCTTCCCCCTCCAGTCTTTAATTTGTTCCCATTGTTTTTTTTTATTTTAGAACAATAGCGTATGCATGAGAGTTGAAGTTTGACTTTATGATCGTAAATTCGACATGGCCTGTGGTGTGCACGTTGTCGAAAATCATGTTGGATTTTAAGGATAAAATACTAAAGATAACAAGCAATTTTCAATGAAGATCGACCAAAAAGTTTTTTTTTCTCAGAAAAAAAAAAGAAAGACAAGAAAATTAAGCCTGAGTTGACAGCAATTCTAAGGAAGGAGGAAAGAAACAGCGAAATTAAACCACGACACGAGTTTATAATATGACAACTGTGTTTGAAAGTGTTAAGATTATTTTAGACAGTTAGTCTCAGATTTTCAAGGTAAACCTCAAATAACTATTGCATTCTATGTTTAAGTCTTTGTTTATGAAAAAGGTTTCCTCTATCTTAAGAGAAAAGAGAAAATGTTGTTTGAGATAAAAAGAAGCGAACATTTTAGAGACATGCAAAGTAATGTCAAGACTGTTTTTAAACGTACCAACACGCTAAAATCCATCTTTAAAAAACCAAAAGATCGGCCACCGGAAGAGAAAATTACTGGCATTGTATATAAAGTGGAATGTAAAGACTGTAATTTTGCGTACGTAGGCGAAAGTAAAGGTTGCTGGGCGTCGAGATCAGTAAAGCACGACCCCGCACGTGCTGCTAGCAAAGATTCTACTATCCAATTCCATGCTGAGAGCACGAACCATGATATTCATCCACGACATGCTCGCATCCTCGAGAAAAATGTTAACCATTCAGTGGAGAAAGATTATTTTTGGAGTCTTTGCATTCTCAACTAGATAAAAACACCATAAACGAAAGAAAACCATTCTTTCGTGCCTACATCCATTATTAAATACCCTTGGGGAAAAACAACAGTAGGCAAAGTACAAGCGAAATTTAAAATTTTAATTAGTCCCCTGAAGAAGAACTAGTGTAACAGTTCGAAAATTTGGGAGTTTTAAAAACTTTTAGTGGTTTTTAATTTTTTTTAAAAAATATTTTTATAAATCAGTTTGTACAAGGTTTTAATCATGATCATTGATTGCATTAATACAATATAAGGAAATAAAAATTAATACTATATATGTTTCTTCGATTAATTGTCACATTGGAAATACCACGACGTTTCGACTGCAGTCTGCGAGTTTCATCACTTTAAAGTTGTTGATAACTACATCCGTGATAATCACGGCAACAAAAGCCTAACTGGAAAGAATGGCAAGCTGTTGTTATTAGTAGCAGTATAATCATTATTATTGTTACATCATTGTTTTCCTTGTTGCTGTTGTGTTTACTGTTCTAAGCCAAAACAAAAATGAATTTAATAACAATGTTCTTTTATTATACCAGCGTTTAGGCCTATTTGATTTTCAGTTGGTTTATGTGAGTGGAGAATCCACTCAGAAGAGAGAATGGATATTGACGGAAAAGGTGTAACAATAGAATTTATTTTACCCAATCATATCACTGCTTTTCTAATCAATTAATTTTTATTCGTTTGTGCTTTTAAGCCAATCGTGTTTGTTGTATGAAGCTTAGCTAGTCTCTACACGAGCATCCACAGGTTAGGGGGACTCAGTTTGGCGTTGTGGTCATCAGTCTCGCCTCCCCCTCTACGACCCGGGATCGAATCCTGGGCTCCGCATGTGCTGAGATTTGTTGATCTTTATCTGACCACGAGGGTTTTTTCTGGGTACTCCGGTTTTTCTCCCTCTGCAAATTCGACTTTCACGCCAAGATCTGAGCTGTCGAGCGATTAAACATTAGCCTCTGGTTAGGAAGAATGGGCAACCACTTCCTTCGCAATTGGCGTTAAAAATAAAGTATTTATAAACTATTTTATTTACAGGTTACCTACTGTTGTCAAGACTGTCGGGGAAAAAGGGCGAAAATAAAACAAACTTCTAGTTTTCCAAATGGCTCTTCATTAAATAAAGCGCTTCCTGATAGTCCTGTGTTTTTGAAGTGCTTCTGTTTTATCAAGAAAATCGAAATTATTTGTGGCATCTATTTCGTAAACGTCAAATGAAACGTAAAATTTTGATTCAGAAAATATATTTCGGTCACCATGTACTTGTTTTTCAAATCCAATATCAGTTTAAAAGATGACTGATCTGCAGATGTAAAAAAGTTTCCTTGTTATGAAATTTTGTAGCATTTAAATCGGTTGTTAAATAGTTTGTTTTAATGAATTTTTATCTTTAGTTATATTTTTTTTTGTTTTACTTTTTCTCGAAACAAAGTTGGCTACGTTACCGGGAATTAAATTTGTCTGACCGTTTTTGTAATTGGTAAAGTTAAGCAACCATTAAAAATGGAATATAAATAATGAATTTAAAAGGATGAAAGATACAGAGTAAATTAAACTTCGTGATTACACAAGAAATTGTGCTGCATTTTTTGCAATCGCCCGCTCTGTAGTATGTTTAGTTTTTAACTGTTGTTTTTTTTTTTTTTTTTTTTTTTTTTTGAGTGCGTATACATAGTTAATAAAAAAAAACTTGTTTTTTTCCACGGGACAGTTACACCCAAAATTAAAAAACAAAAACTCGAAAAATGTAAAAA
>JAOBAY020044946.1:0-13681 GCA_025331085.2 Zoanthus sociatus
ATACTAAAGCAGGGTTGTCGCTAAGCGCCGGCTGCCGGCGAAATTCGCCGGCTGAGAAAGTGGTAATCGCCAGCTGGATGTGGCCGTCCATCACTCGGGAAAGAGCAACAAACCGTTTTTAAGCCGTTTTTAACCGGCTCGAATGAAACACCAACCGCCAGACAATTTTCTTAGCGACAACCCTGTAAAGGACGCATTATCCTTCTAGACGAACTTGGTCCAACTATTATAGTTCTTCTGGTTATATGCGTCTCTAGTAAAACAACGGGCACAAGACGTATTCTGTTAAGACGAAGTTGTTTTCCAAATGCGTTTTCAAAGAAGTACTAAGCAAGGTATTTCGTCCAGACTAATAATGCATCCTCTAGTCTGAAATGGCCAATGTAGGCGACCACAAACACTCTAAAAACACTGTAGTGATGCAGGTAAAAAAAAATGATGTCCATACCTTTTAAAGAAATTGGCCGTTTTTATACTTGGACGGCGCATCATCTGTCTAGAGGCGTCTGGATATATGTCTCAAGTGTAAAAACGGGCAAAAGACGCATTATTCGTCCACATGAACTAATATGCTTAGTGCTTTGTTGAAGACTCATTTCTAAAGAAACTTCGTCTAGATGAACAATGCGTCTTTTGCCTTTTTTATACTAAAGATATATAACCAGACGCGACGAACAACAAAATTTTGCCCAAGTTCGTCCAGACGGATAATCGTTTTTATACTAAAGGACGCATTATGCATCTGACTTGAGATTTTAATACCATATTTAAATTTTGTTGCTATGCAGTGTGTTTCTTAAGGCTTGGGAAGTGGGGTACACTAAGTAGGAAAGCAGGTACACCTGGAGTGGGTACGAGATCATTAAGCACCGAATGCTCAAGTATTTAGAGAGGTCTGGGGAAATCACCAGAATTATTTTGAACTTTCGAGTTGGGGAAAACCGGTACAGCCGTCGGGGAACGTCGGTACAATGTACCGGTGTACCGGCCTTAAGAAACACACTGGCAAGGGTGTTGGTTTGGAGAAAAAGGATGCCATGAATTGATTGAGATGGAGAGTGGGATTTGGAGATATTGCTGGCAAAGTGGGGTAAACCGGCCATCCCCATTTTCGGAGATAAACCTGGATCAAAATTGGATTGATAATATAATTTACTTTTAATAAACACATCAATTAATTAAAAGCATTCAAAAATCATCTGTCATTGAACAAAATGAAAATATACCAAAGCAAATTCTTTTTTTGAGTTTGTTTGCTGGTCAGGAGCCATATAAAATTATGCAGTTTGAGTGCTTTTTGTTTATAAAATTATATAATCATTAATGGTTGAGTAAAATATTTCTGTCAGTGTCTGAATAATTATAATTAGAATTATTTTTTTCTTGTCTGAACAGTGAAACTTGTAAGCAGCAACTTGTCAATTCCTGTCACCTGTAAGATTCGTGTGTTTGAAAGTATTGACAAAACAGTGCAGTATGCCAAACTACTTGAACAGTCAGGGTGTCAGGTATTGTTCTACATTTAAAAATGTCTTTAAAAAACTTAATATCATGGTATGAAAAAACAAATTAAAATGAAAGGTTGTTTCAGTCATGTTGGTTGTATTAGCTGTTAAATGTATTTAATCATACATGCCAACCCCAAACCTTTGAAAAGCGGGAGACATTTGAATGAGTTCAGGAGCTGGTTGTACAACTTGTGAAATACAACTTTCCTGCCATTTTATGTGGTGGGAAAGTCTTATGTATTATCACCATTCATTGGCTAAGTTGCTCCACCAGTAGGAAGCTTAAGAGTGTTTATATCATTGTGCAAGTTGAAAGGCGAATCTTTAGTGCATTTGATCTTAGCTAGTGGGAATTAAAGTCGTATTTGTGACACAAATTGACAAAAAGACAAGAAGAAAGTCTCTTTCATTTTTACTAGTAAGTATTCAATATTAGTGGACTGAAAAGCAGGAGATTTGATTATCAAAGTGGGAGATTTAAGTACCAATACAAAAAAACATAGTCTCCTGCCAAAAATGAGAGATTTGGCATCTATGTATAATTGGTACAGCTAGAGATTATATTTTCAAGTTCCCTTGGAAATGATAAATAGTTTTGAATTATTAATAATAACCAGTGGAATCTGTAATATTTTATTTGGGGACTTCACTTGTAATAGTGTGATGTTATTACAGGTTGACCACTTAATACAGGTCTTGTGGAAGTTTACCACACAAACTGTAGATACCGATAACACTTTTAGCACTTGACTATGGAAGTTTGAGTAATGGGATAAACAAAACTTAAAGACTTTGACACATTGCTGAAAAATATTTAATTCATATATTTTGTGTTTCTAAAAAAAGCAGTTGTTCAAAATATTTTGATTAATTTTTAAATTAGACTCTGCATGTGAAAGATCAAAGAATAAGCAGAATACTGTCTAATAAAACAAATGTTTTGAACATATTAGTCAATCAGCTAAATGACAAATGAATTATATATACAGTACTAGTTACTGTAATATAAATAATGGGAATTCAATATAAAACCGGATTTATTTTTTGTAAAATTATATTTTTAGCTGCTTACTGTTCATGGTAGAACAATCGATCAAAAAGGGATAAATACAGGACTTGCAAGCTGGGACCACATCAAAGCTGTGTGGTATGCAATTATAATGCAGCTATAATTATTTTTTTGGTATTATTAATATGTGTTTGTATAGCAAAATACCGGTTATATAGCCAATAATGAAGTATTATCTGCAAACTAAGTGATTTTGTGTTTAGTTTAAAGCAATATATAAAATGGGGAGTAAGGGTCTTTATTGAAAAATATAGCATATATTAAGTATGATATGCTAGGCTAAGCTAAATCCTTTACAAGCCTAGAGGCCCATGGATCCAGCACTTACCTCCAGTTTCTGAAGTTTTAAGCAGATGAGAGTCTTTGACTCCCCCTGGACAGGAATTAATTGCAAGTTTAGCACCAAGCAAACACTGGTACTCATTTACCTACATAGTGGAAGGGTATAATATGCATTTTATCTTAAGTTTTCAGACTAAGTAATACTGCATTGGCAGACTTGCAAATACCACTCACATAACATTGGATAGCTAATCTATCTTTCACCATCTAATCTTGTTAAATGATCTTTATCTCCACAATCTTTCACAACCTTAACTCAATTAGAAATTGTTCAAATAGCTCATTTTGGTGTTGTTTCAAAATTTGAACCTTGCAAACACTTTCAGTTTAATTTTAGATTTATTTGGAACACATGTGTGCTCAGATTTACAATTATTATAAAACATCGTGAGTCAAAATGGTAGCAGCCATGGGCAGCTTTTTATGCCCTTATCAGGATGGTATAGCATGCATAATACATGCAGTATAAATACTTACCCTGGACAGTGAATCACTAGCTTCTATGAAAAGTAAGTTATCTGGTTGTACAGTACGTAACCACCCTGTGAACAATCTTCACAGTAAGTAATTGGGTACTAGTTAATGAAATTTAAATTACTTTTTTCTAAACTGTGTAGCTCACTACAAAGATTGCTTCTAATGTTGTTACTAATAATAACCACACCACAAACTGAATAAAAATATTCAGTTGTAATTGTTGTGATTGATGGGCCATTAAAACTGGCCTGCTTCCAACAGCTATGGCTTCATATGGAACTCAGTTGGTAAGACTATTGAATTGCTGTAAGTTGCAGAGGTCATTTTTCAAAAGCTTTGAAGATTGATATGTTTCACAATTATCATAATTGAACCCTTTTTTATAACCGTGGTACAATCACTTTAAAATTAATCATTTTCTCAATATTGCATGTGGCAAAAGAGATAAGATCTACAAGTTTCTTGTGATTGCCAACAACTGTGTTTAAATATTGACTAGAGATTGCTTTCAGAAAAAATCTGACATGTTTAACTGTTGATTAAAATATTTCATTTCTTGTGTTGCAGTGAAAATGTCTCAATCCCAGTATTTGCAAATGGGAACATTCAGTACCTCGAAGATGTCCATCATTGTATAGCATACACAGGTGTTTGTGGTGTGATGAGTGCAGGTTTGTTTGACATTATTACAGTTATGTATCAGTACTGACAGTATATATACCTGTAAAATTAATTCACATACTGTATTATTTACTACAGTCTGTTTTAAACTATGACATTCCCTTCATTTTAATTTGATACTCACACACTTGTTCTGACATTAGTTGTTAAGTACAGCAAAATCTCAGTTTAGACTTATAATTAAGAAACTCCTTTTTAGCCCAAAGAATTTTAGTTTAAGAACTATTGCAGTGGATCAGAATATCACACCAAAAAAAATGTTTGGAACCCAATCGTTTCAAGATTATCAAATTAACAATTAGACCTTGAGGATGAATGAACTACTAGGAAATTGTCCATGAGGCCATATAGGCCAAATGGGCTATTTAAACTCATAGCCCAAGAGGTCTAATTGTTTTAGTATAAACCTACTAATTGGTCAAAAAAGGATGTGCAAATTAAATTATCGAATAAATCCTCTGATTTTTTATATATAGCAAAACGGGGCTCATTACTATTATGATCGGCCATCTTTTACTATCTTTACTCTACGTCTAGCAGGCTATCATAAATAAACTTTTAGTAGAGTAGCCAATCAGAATGCAGCATGTGTGTTAGACCGTTAGTAAGTTTATACTAATTACAATTATTACAAAGTTCAATATTAAGAAATATAAGGTACTTGAAGTAAAACGGCGGAAAAAGAGTAGAATAAAGGACCTTAAGTGATAGGACGTTGTGTCAAAAGAAGATCTAAAGTCCGAGGATTTGAGTGAAAATGATTCCAAGTGAGGAATTAACTGGGTGCTAATAAAATTTACGAAAATGCAATGATTTGCTTCATCTTTTCATTTAAATTCTCAACGATCAGCATGCAAGGAATGCTAAAAAACAATAAATGACAGAAAAAACAGCTGAAACAACATTTCAAGTTTTCGAAAAAGAAAAGGGGAAGTTATCAAATTTTTGATTTTTTTTATCTCGGTCAACACAAATTACGAGTTCAAAATGAAGGATGAAGCTGGATTATACATATATTTGCCTCAAAAGGGTTTAGTATATAGAATGGTGTGTAAGAAGTCGGAGGGTCAGGAATTTTTGATTAAACAGCATTTTTTTAATATTTCCTTCAAAAACACGTTTATTCAATTATTGCCTTGCTCGTTTAACTATAGGTTCTTCAAGTAATACATCAGTGTTCTTCGATGTAGTTTGATTTAGTTTCATCGCACTGAACAATAAGTGGTTACGAATTCGTAATTTACATCACTTAATTTAATGGCAATCCTAAAGAAATGTTATAAAGTCTGGGAACGTGTAAAACTATTCTTTGACACACTTAGAATGTATTTATATTGAATTGTTTCTTTTCTTTTTGTTTTGGAATGCACTTTGACTGTCATCTAGTTTAACAACCCCGAAAACAGAAAAAGCATCATATCTTAAATATAAGATGTTTTTTTTAAGAAATCTGTTGTCTGGTGGTTGGCGGCAATTACGCACCATTAGCTCGTTTGGTCATTTTCACTCAGTAATATCAAGAACTTGTATAAGTTTTTAACACAATTAAACACCTGAAAAAAATGACCTACGTTAAGCCATGTTTTCGTTTAACTAATGTTTCGATGTCTGAATACTCAAAGGTCTTTAACAATCATTGCTTGGATCAAAAACACGGGATCACGGGGCGAAATCCTCAAGTATACTAAAAATAAAGATCGCGGTGTCAGCTTCCGGATCGATGGACGAAGAACGCTGGCTGTTCGCTTCTCCAAACTCATTCGAAGCAGACCCAGAACTCCAGTCCTTAAGGCTCGTTCTGTAGTTCGCAACAATAGATGGCAGCTTGTTGCCGCTACCTACCATTATGAGAAAGGATTTGCGCGGCTATTTGTGCAAGGCCGCTTCGTAAGGAAGTTGAAGATTGGTCGTTTCTTATTGGCTACAAAGGGCAGAATCAAAGTTGGACGATCTTTCCGTGGTAGTGTTTCGTGCCTCCAAATTTACAATAAAGCTTTAACAGCTTGTCAGATCAGACGCCGCGCAAAGATGTGCTGGAGTGGTAAGTATTTCAACTGGAAATAATTCATAAATGCGTGCAATCAAAAACTTGTGAAGGTAGATAACATTTAAATAATTTGACTGTATTTGTTTTTAGCCTTTTCTTGACATGATTTTCATTGAGGTGGGATAGACAGATTTGGAGTAGAGTTGTAATGTTGGTAGCATTTTCTTTGATATCTAAAAATAACTCTTGCGATGTATTGTAGGATTGAAATTCGGACAAACACCGTATCTTTAACTCTGTTTAATTAAGATATAGGGTTTGAATTTATATGAATAACATTATCCCAACATTCACCGTCCGCTTAAATGGTGGCGTTGAACTTGGGAGCAGATCGGTGACATCCCAAGACGCAATAAAGGATTTTACCCTGCTCAAGAACTCTCACAAAAATTCCCAATGTTTTCACCAGGCTATGACATTTTTTATTTCTTTTATAGAATTATTATTTTCCGTCGTAACGATATACGAAGCGAGTATGCATACTTAGTTTCTTTCATAAAACTGTAAGCCAACCATATTGCTCACGTCATTTTCGTGTTTCACAGTGTTATGAAAACACACTTGTAGACCAATCAAAACGCACGTACTATCCAAATTATCTAATAGAAATAGAGTAATTATGTTCCCCGTGCCTTCATAAAGCCTGCAGGTTTTCACTGATGTGTTCTGCAATTCTGCCAAACGTTCCCCTCTTAAGTGTATTTTAAGTTGTCTGTAATAGTAAAATAAAATGAAATGTTGTCTGAACATGTGATATACACCAAATAAAAAGTAACCTACTTCAGCCTATAAGTCAGTAAGACACGAATTGATTTTTGCGTTTTTGTCCAGTACCTCGACCGCCTCCAAGACCCGTCCCATGCCCCGGGCCAAGACCAAGGCCTCCAAGACCAATTTGCCCACCAAAAGGAAGAGGTAAAGTATTTTTAGTGGTGTATAGTATTTTGATTAACGATACTATAAAACGTTAGTCTTTTAACTGCATATCTGCAAAGTTAAAGTAAAATCCTACGAAATGGTTTAGCTAATTTATTTTGAAACTATGAAGTCGTAGTTAAATAAAGGAAGTTTAAGTTTGTTTTTGACGTGTAAGTTCATGTAAGAGTTACTTTCATTAAAAAACGTACTATTTGGGGGAGGAAAGGGGGGCGTTTTTTTGTTAAAGGGAACCTGAACTCGAAAATTGTTTTTTGATATGTTGAAGTGCATATAAAAATTATTTGGGATTCGAAAACTGTAAATTTTCAAGTGATCTGTGTTTTGAAAAGAATTTATTACAAAAGGGTTAGTAAAACTTTATATAGGGCGCCATATTGCACTTTTAACGCGGGCTCAGAACAGTTGCTCTTGACGTCACAATGTGAAAACCTACTGTGTTTATCACTGGAAATGTTAGTGAAATTATTAAGATATTTCATTTCTAAAAAACTATATCTGCTTAAAATTCACCGTCATAAAATGTTTACAGATGATCAAAAAGAATGGAACCTAACATTTTAACACCGTGACGTCATAACGTGATGATCTTGTTAGATTGCTAACTCATTTTTTTTATTTATTTCGAAGGACACGTACCAAGAAATCAATATTAAAACACATTTCTGAAATCTCGAACAGTTGTAATTTTATATATAAAAAAATAATTTTGGAATTCAGTTCCCTTTCATATTGTTGATGTTTTTATTTTATTGCTATAAGTATTAATTAGTGTTATAGTATTATATCATTATGATATCATAATATCTGAATATCATTATTTTTTTATTTCTGACCTTGACTCTTGTTCTTTTATCTTAATGTTTGGTTCTTGCTTATATTATCTCCTGACCTATTGTATCCCGGTTCATTGTAATTTCACACTCGGCTAGTTTGTACTTTATACTATCTTATAGTGTAATCTTTTTGTTAGTTAACCTGACGATGTTGCCGAGATGGTAACGAAGCGTTGTCTTTTCGCCCAGTTGGTTTTTATAATTAAAGTGGAAGCTAATTGAAAGCTTTTATTATTGTTAATAGTATGTACACAACGTATTGATCTGGCTTTCCTGATTGACGGATCTGGAAGTATCGAGCGTTCCCGGAAAGGTAACTTCAGGAGGGTTCTCATGTTTGTGAAGCACATCATCGGCAACTTCATTATGTCACAGCGTTACACACGAATTGCTATCGTACTCTACTCTACACGAACCCACAAAATCTATGACTTCAGAAGACGGCAAGATAGAAGGAGTGTTTACAAGTCCATTAATAAAATGAGATATCCACGCCGTGGTACGAACACAGGCAAAGCGCTTTGGTTTACGTTACGACACATCTTCCCTGGAGCCAGAAGCAGAAGAGTGTTAATTGTTATAACTGACGGAAAGTCTGCAGATGCGGTTTACGGACCAGCCTTGCTGCTCAGACGAAAAGGCGTACAGGTCATGGCAGTGGGGGTCGGAAGACTTTACAAACAGAAAACTCTCTTCCAGATAGCCGGAAGTCGGAGATATGTCTTTACTTCCAGTTTCCGTCTCCTTGGCCGTTTGATTAGACCTATCAAACAGAAAATATGCCGAAGTAAGTGCTTTGAGTGTAATCTAAGTAAAACATATAAATAACTTAACCTATGTACTATAATTTCCTTTTGTGAAAACGATATCAGTCCTGGTAAACATAGAAACCTAGGTGCAAGTAATTTATTGTGCCATCATAATACTTCAAATCCCGGCTCACCAGTTGTTTGTGACCTTACGGATGATGTCTTACTCGAGTAGTTCGAGTTGACTGAGATGCCCTGAATACAAGTTGAGATGTTGGTTGACGGTTTGAGAGAAAGAAGGGGGGGCTACAAAGAGTATCGGAATCAGTTTAATATTAACAAATCTCAGCCAACATACTAAAGCCAGAATTCCGCGACCGTCCTGACTGAAAGCGTGTTTCATATCCCCGTTTTGTCGGAAGACGTGTGTGCTACCTTCTTCGTGATTGAAGGCTTGTTTGATATCCCCATCGTGACTGAAGCATGTTTGATATCATCTTTGTGACTGAAAGCGCGTTAAATATCGCTGTCGTGACTGAAGGCGTGTTATATCCCTTCCGTGACTAAAGACATGTTTGACATCCTGCAGGATGACATGTCGTGACTAAAGGCGTGTTTAACTTTCCTGTCGTGTCTAAAGGCGTGTTTCATATCTCCGTTGTGACTGAAGGCGTATTTGATATCTCCATGCCAACCAATTCACTATGGGGCCAGTTTATGAATAAAGCCAACACCGAACGAGCAATATTAACCTGTGCTAAGTGATTTATTTCTAAAATGAATTTAGTTTTTGTTTTCGTTTTTGTTTCTTAAGTTTTTTTACTGACGTGAGCAATACCTTGGGAAAGATCGTCGCTGTTACGTGCGCATTTTAAACAGTTGTAAAAGAGAAACCTAACTGCGGCAATATCGGTGCAGGTGCGCCCTTCAATGCCACTGCTGTGCAAACAATGGCGTTTTGAATAATCTTCAATATGATTACTGAGACTTAGCTTATAACAGAGTGTAAACAACGACATTATGATAATCTTCACGAGTATAATTATTGAGACTGAGTTTGTAACGCTGTGTAAACAATGGTGTTATGAATGATCTTCACGGTTATGAATATTGATACCTAGTTTGTGACGTGGTATAAACAGCGAGGGTTATGAATAATCCGGTTGCGATTTTATGTAAGGAATAAGCAACTCCTTAAGTTGCATAAATAATCACAACGCTCAGTCATTACGTCCTTTTTTATAACTTTTTCTGTAAAATTGAAATTCAACTCATGCACGTTTAATTCTAACAACTTCGACAGGAAAACCTGTAATCTGCCCGCCAAGACGCAGCCCCTACACTCACATTGGTTGCTTTAAGGACAGGCGCAGACGAGCTGTCGGGAAAATGGTTGCCTCTTTCCGAAACCTGGGACGAAAAGCCATTTATCAATGTTATAAGAGAGCAAAACGACTTGGATACTTTGTGTTTGCTTTACAAAATGGTGGAGAGTGTTTTACAGGCCCCGGTGCACACCGAACGTACATGAAATATGGTTCTTCGCGTAAATGTAGGAAAGGTTTAGGTGGCCCCTGGGCTAACAACGTCTACGTAATACGTAAGTTTGTGAATATTCTGCGTTGTTTCGTACAAGAATACGCACGTCGACAACGTTAGCAATAATACGTAATTCGTGAATTAAATAGTTAACCTTAAGTAGTGTTGTGTACGTTGTCGGAGTTAAAGAATGTTAATTAAAATTGTGTGCCAGCTACATGAGTTTGCACTGTATACGCATTTTCACAATAGGGACCTTAAGCAACAAGGACGATGATGGCGACGAGACGGCAAAGAACAATAGTAAATACAATAACTGCACGTTGGAATGCATCAAGCTGAGCGCCTTCACGGAGTTATCCCTACAATTAGAACGTGAAAAGACCAACGAGGACTTAACAGCAAGATATTTGTTTAGCTTCATAAAGAAACATTTAATTGTTTTTCTATTCACAAAGTTTAAAACAAACAAACAGAACCTCTAATGACCCGCACAAAGAAGTAAAGAATAAATCAGAAAATTGATTCTTCCAAGCAGTCTTCCTTTACGTTACCGTCTTTGTTGCTTAGTTCCCTAATTTTAACATACGACGTATTTCTCAAATTTACCTACTAAGTTTGAATACATTTAGGATGTCCGTTACATTCTGTATCGGTTTGAGGAAATGCATGTCTACGTTATCCTATATGATCATTTACAACGTTAGGAACTACGTACGTACGTACGTTTCTAAAGCAATCTAGACGTTTGACAAAATTACTATATATATAAATCCGTATATAATTCAAAACAATCTCCCGTACGTTTTATAATAAACCATTTCATTTAAAGGAAACGGGATTTTGTTTTGCACAGGTCGAGGTCCACCAAGACCGTATCCCAAACCTTCTGGTAAGTCCTAAATATATATCTGTCTTTTTCCTCATGCGTAAGCTTTAAAAACTATTTTAAACTATAAAAATATCGTGGGCAATTGGTCAGAATCGATCACGTGATTTCGGCTTATCTGTCACAAAGAGGCAAGATCTTACGGTTATAAATCATGACCTTTGTTTCTTGGTTTAACCATTGCCGAGTCTTTAATAAATTCAAACCATAAAATATATGAATCAAAATGTTTTTTATTGAGCTTTTACTCCAGCGAAACTTGTCATTCATCAGAGTATACATTCATGTGATTTTGCGGGCTTTGATAAATGATACACCGTAGTGAAAAATAATTTTTAGACTGACGTTTCGGACTGGAGACCTTGAATGCATTCACTCCGACGAAGGACCCCGAAACGTCAGTCTAAAAATAATTTTTCACTACGGTGTAAAATTTATCCTTTTTTATAAACTGTTTTTGTAAAAATACTGGTCGAATTCTTCCAAGCTTCATTAGAATTTTTGAACTTACCTACAAAGGACTGCTGATAATTCCTAAAACAAGGTAATTTCTTAGGTTTTATTTTACTGTTTGTCGAATTTCATTGAATTTAATGCTTTGTTACTTGTTTCTGAAATTATCTTCTCGCTACTTGCTCCTAATTTAGGTTTCTATAACTGTTGCTTTAATTGGTTTATAACGAATGCGTTTCTGTTGTAAATAAAAACAATCTAAAAATGTTTTTTACGGTTTTTCTACATAAATTATGGGAAAGCATCACAATTATTTTCGTGATGATCTGATACTTTAAAGAAGCAGTCAAACTTTCAATCAGCAAATTATTTGGTGTGTTCGATTCACGGCAAAAATCGTAAAAAAATATTGTTGCGAGTTCAGAATCCTTGATCATTGGAATGGTTGTGGTGGAGGAAAAAGTGTAACAATTGAAAGTCATTTTATCCAATATTATTACTGCTCATCTAATCGATGAAAAGTCGCTGAGAAACACCGAGTAAATACTTATTCGCTCGTGATTTAAGCCAGCCATGTTTGTCGTAAAAAGTCGAGGTAAGCGTACGCGTCAGCTTAAAATTAAAAGAGAGCTAGAAATTTTCCCTCAAGAAACAATGGCGGCGGGCGAAAATCGCTTCGCAATGGAGTTGAATGAAAAGGAAGTCATTGAACTATCAAAAAAACGACAACAAGGAGCACAAAGAAAACCACTAGGTATGGCATGAAAATAGTTCAAGATAAAAACTTGAAAACTTTAATTTGGCAATTTAAGCATCCGTGTTAGTCAAAGCAAAACAGTTTAATAAACAATACAAGTTGAGACAATTTACAAATAAATTAAGTTAATTAGTTACTTTCACTAACCTTTTCAGACTGATTTTTGACTCCCGGGAACAAATTCCAATTGAGAAAACAAATTCCAATTGAGGAAATGAATAAAAAGGAACTTAATTACTGCCGAAAAAGTTTTTATACATCCGACAACATGGAAAACTTTGCACATGGCGAACAAGAGCTACATCGATTTCCTCCTCAGTTTAACTTTTACAACTGCACCAATGTGCAAGTTCACAATAATTTTAGCAGAAGCGGTTTAAATTGAGTCGGTAAATATTTACAGAATTTTTTTTTCATTCATTCAAACAGTGTAAATTTGTCAAATTTGACATTGTATGATCGTCGCGTTCTACAATTCATTCAGAACAAGGCGCGCAGTTAACTTTTCATAAACATGTGACATCACTGTCAAGAAATGAGTTAAACCGGAAATTATCTGTACATTGTTCATGGTATATTGAAGCGTAGTGCAATCGTCCTCGAGGTCTAATTGTTAAATATCTTGATAAAATTTGAAGTGTTTCAGCTGTGTCCTGAATTCGTTAAAGTGTTTGAGGAAAAGTCAAAGTTTTCTTTCTATTTGAGTTTTATTTGTGGAAATCCTTAAAGGGAAGTAAGTCATTGTTTTCCCTGAGCCGATAATTTATCTAACTTTAAAAATGAAGATTTCCTTCATTTGCAGAATTCTTTTTGTACTTTAATAAAGAAGAAAAAGAATTTAATACTGTTTTGTTGTTCTTAAATGAAGGGATCGGAAAAGAGAAAGTTTTTCTATTCCGATTACTGAGGGCTATAATTAAAAAATCACCTTAATCCTGATCCGAAATCTAACTGCATGTTAAAATTCTGCATTAAATTTTTTTTGCTGTAAAGAACAATGACAAATAGATACCGCAATATATCTTTTAATAGCGCTTTTACAATTAAAATGGATTTTTAAGGAAATCTCAAAATAATCTTTTTCTAAAGATATCCTTCATATCTTAATTATCCGAGTTGCCGGGATTGTGCTTGTTCTAAGCTTTTAAGCTTACACTCTTTTTTTTTAATTAAGAACCAGTAAAATTTAGCTTAGGCTCAATGTTCTCATATTTTTGGCCATTTGAGGCTCAAAATGTTCTTATTTTGTTCTTAAAATGAT
Source organism: Zoanthus sociatus (assembly GCA_025331085.2). Lineage (NCBI taxonomy): Eukaryota > Metazoa > Cnidaria > Anthozoa > Zoantharia > Zoanthidae > Zoanthus > Zoanthus sociatus. The sequence continues at coordinate 13,545 of JAOBAY020044946.1, forward strand.
GGACAAAGACTTTTTGCTGTTCATTTTTAATACCTCATCTGTTACTGTTTACACATGAAGGGGTGTTACTAAAACCGGGAACGGGGAACGAGGAACGGGGAACAGAAAAACGGGGAACAGGGAGTCTGGGTACCAAT